>ML661897.1:28824626-29051692 GCA_007570785.1 Antilocapra americana | reverse complement strand
GTGTGGAGGTTCCTTAAAAAGCTGCAAATAGACCTGCCATATGACCCGGCAATCCCACTGCTGGGCATATACACCGAGGAAACCAGAATTGAAAGAGCCACGTGTACCCCAATGTTCATCGCTGCATTGTTTACAATAGCTAAGACATGGAAACAACCTAGATGCCCATCAACTGATGAATGGATAAGAAAGCTGTGGTACATATACACAATGGAATATTACTCAGCATTAAAAAAAAATTCATTTGAAGCAATTCTACTCAGATGGACTAAACTGGAGCCCATTATCCAGAGCGAAGTAAGCCAGAAGGGAAAACAACAATACAGTATATTAACGCATATATATGGAATTTAGAAAGACAGTAACGAGAACCCAACATGGGAGACAACAAAAGGAACGCAGATGTATAGAATAGACTTGTGGACTTTGTGGATGAGGGTAAGGGTGGGATGTTATGGGAGAAGGGCATTGAAGCATGTTAATTGTCATGTGTCTAATCAATCGCCAGCCCAGGATTGATGCTCAGGACTGATGCAGCGAGATTTCCCGGGGGGGAGGGAGGAGGGAGGGGGGTTCCGGAGGGGAAGCATATGTAAACCCATGGTGATATCATGACATTGTATGGCAAAAACAAGTAAAATAAATAAATAAATAAATAAATAAATAAAAATAAAATAAAATAAATAAATAAATTTTTAAAAACTTAAAACAGCAAAAAAGCACATCAAAGTCAAGACAAAATAGGAAGCTCTCTCTAAACAAATAAGATCTATATTAACTCATAAACGTATATGGAAAAAATGATAAAATTTTAATAGTGAAGAAATATTCATTAAAGAAAATTGAATCCATGGAGAGATATCTCTATATCTAGTTGGGACAGTTTAATATTTAAAAAATATCAGTGATCTTCAAATGAATTTGTAGGTGTAAAGCAATTTGAATAAAATTTTTTTAATTTTTAATGCAAGTTCAAAGAAAAAAGTCTAAACTTCATTTGGAAGAATCGGTGCAACTGAAAAGGCCAGGAATTCTTTGGAAAGGAAAAGTTAATGGGGCATGGAGGGGAAAAGAGCATGTCCTATTTAATTTTTCCTATAAAACTACTGTAAGTAAAACATTATGGTTCTGTCACAAGAACATGGCTCCATCACAGCTCAGTGAAACAGAATTAGAAGTCCAGGAACAAATTCAAGTGTGAGTGAAGACTTAATATATGATCAAATTGGGATTTAAATGAGGAAAATACAGAGACTAGGACAGTTGACTATTCAGAAAAAAGAAACTCAGACAATTCAATTAGTTAAACATGAAATACAAAACTATAAAAGAATGAGAAAATAATATAAAATATTCATACAATATTGGGGAAAGGCCTTACAAAGATTAAAAGCAAAGAAATATTATTAATAAAAAACAAAAAATGCATATTTATTAAGAGATAAAAATCTGAAATTTTTGAATGCATAAGCACAAACACAAAATTATTAAATGCTAACAGACAAGATAAAAGTCAAGCAACAAACTAAGAAATAATATTTATAACAGGTGAAGAAAGACCAATATTCGTAATTTATAAAGAGCCGTTATAAATCAATATAAAAAGTATCATTCCACTGAAAAATGAGTAAAGATCCTGAACAAACAATTCACAAAATAAGAAATAAATATATGATTAAAGCAATGTTCTATCTCATTAACAATTGAAGAATAGAAATGGAAACTAGGTACATTTTAATACATAAAAACTATGAAAGCCTTAAAAATGTTTATTTACTGTAAACCTGAAATTCTGCTAAGAATTTACCTTTTGGAAATGCCCACATATTTGCTGTATTATTTCTAATAGTAATAGTCTGGAAATCATTTAAGTCTAACAAGAGAAAATTAGATTTTTTTTAAATGATAACATTTTATATAGGGGAAACTACCACTAACGTGTAGGCAGCACAGTGTTAAAAAAATATTGTAAAAATGCTAAGTGACATAGAAAGATGTTCACAATCATAGCAGTCAACATTCCTACAGGAGCTTGATGGTACACTCAACTTGGCATAAACTTATAGGGAAGCAATACAAGGGCTACCTATAAAGATGAGGGCAGGCTATAGGGAAAAACATTGTTTCTTGTGGTCATTAAGCCACGTCCAACTCTTTGCATCCCTGTGGACTGTAACCCGCCAGGCTCTTCTGTCTGTGGGATTTCCCAGCAAGAATATTTACTGCCATTTCCTTTTTCAGGAGATCTTCCTGACCTAGAGATCAAATCCACGTCTCCTGCATTGGCAGGTGGGTTCTTTACCACTGACTCACCAGAGAAGCCCAGGGAGAAACATTACAGGTAGTGAAATAACCCAGTACTAAAGTCACAGCAAAATGTCTCTAGACTTCCAGGCATGCAGTACAGGCAGGGCAGAGACTAGGGTGAGATAAGTGAGGCACCTGGACTGAAAACTTAAGGACCCATTCACTCAGGATTGTGCAAGTGAGAGTGAGTGCCTTTACATTTTTGCATCACAGGCACCTCCCTCAGCCCATCCTAGCTTTGGCCTTGGGGGAAGAAGCTACTGAAGGAACTTAGAAAGGGAGTCCTACAGAGAAAGCTGTCTGGAGATAGCAGTGATTTTCAATAGGGTACCAGAGGCAGCCCAAGGTGACCCCACAGAAAGACTATCTGAGATAAATGCTCTTAATTCTCTTCCCATCCTCTTATCTCCCACAAGGCTTCCTCTCACCAGACCTATCTGGAAGCCAGAGGGCAAGGCTACTCCACAGTCAGCCTCTGGGCCAAACAGCAAGGGCAGATAAAGGAAGAGTGAATTCGAAGGGCACAGATCAGACAGGAACAGGGCAGGTCCCAACCTTTAAAGAATGACATAGCCTGAAGATACAACATAAACTGATTAAAATCAACCAGATCCAAGATGGCAGATGAGTTGACTTCCTTCCAATGGACCTTGACCCTCAGTGTGTGTATGTGTGTTTGTGCTTAGTTGTGTCTGACTCTTTGTGGCCCCACGGACTGTAGCCCGTCAGCCTCCTCTGTCTTTGGAATTCTCCAGACAAAAATACTGGAGTGAATTGCCATATCCTTTTCCAGGGGATCTTCCTGACCCAGGGATCAACCTGAGTCCCCTGTGTCTCAGAGGCTGAATGAAGCCTATTTCTTGCAAACAAGAAACAGGGAACATGGCTTCTCTCATTGGCAGTGCACCGGCTCTAGGTGTGTGGGCTTCAGCAGTTGCGGCTCCTAGGTTCTAGAACACAGGCTCAGTAGTTGTGGCTCACCAGCTAGCTTAGTTGCTCTGTGGTGTATGGAATTCTCCCAGACCAGGGATCAAAACTGTGTCCTCTGCCTTGGCAGGCAAACTCCCAACCACTGACCACCAGGGAACTCTGCTCCACTTCTGCTATCAGAGATCTCACATCCCTTTTCAGCCCCATGCTTCCAGCTCTCTCATTCATTGACTTCCTCCCCTTAAAACTATTTCTCAATCACATGAAACCCATCATTCCCATATAATGATTTTACAGGAAAGCAAACAACAATCAAAAAGCTATGAGACAAAGACTACCTGAATTCCTCTGCTTTCATGTCAACATAATGGGAAAGATGTTTCTCCCTAAATCAAAGGCTTACCCCTCTTTCTAGATTTCAGTCTTCCTCTCACCCTCACCGGCCTATCAGTTATTCCTTCCTATTTCTTTGATACATCCTCTTCAACTTGATTCTTCCTTCAGCATCTAAACATCCTTACGTTTCTTCCATCCTTAAAAGATCTCTCGGTAGTAGATGCTGTCGTGCAAAACCCAGATTCCCCTCCTGGACTGAGACATTCATTCTTCCAGCTGCCAGGAGTATTGGCTGCTGACAGCTCACAGCTCAAACCCCCTCTGAGAACTGCCACAGGATACAGTCTTGCCCAAGACGACACCCATTCTCGAGGACAGGCTACATCCTATGGTTGATTGGTGCTGGGGTGTTTTAAGGGTACTTGGGATCTGTTTTAAGTAGGTATACTAAGACAGGGCTTTCCAGGTGGCTAAGATGGTAAAGAATATGACTGCAATTCAGGAGACCTGGGCTCAGTCCCTGGGTCAGGAAGATCCTCTGGAGAAGGGAATGGCAAACTACTCCAGTATTCTTGCCTAGAGAATCCCATGGACAGAGAAGCCTGGCAGGCTACAGTCCATGGGGCTGCAAAGAGTCAAACACACTGAGCAACTACACTACTATTACTACTAAGACATGCAGACCTAGAGATGACTGTCATGAAGCAAGAGGTCTGTGCTCATCAATCCTTAGAAACAGGAAGTATGGTACGCCCTGTAGGGACACACCAGGAAGCACCAGCATTGGTCAGGAGGCAGAGGGAGTAAGGGGAAAATAGGGGAACATGTGAAAACCGTTATTATAATTTCCATGAGGAAGGCAATGTAAGCCGGTTTAGGACTGGCCAGTTAGAGTAATTTCATGGGCGCTAGAGTATATGGCTCTGGTGCCTGACACTTGGATGATTGGGGCAGGTGGATAGTGACCCAGGTGTAAGATCCTGATAAAGGAGATGGCTGGTCGGGGGTGGGGTGGAGGCTGGGGGTGAATGGACTCTGATTTCCTATTCTAATTTGCATAGGAAAGGCATGCTTACAGAGGAGTCATTTTCTGTCTCTAGAATTAGCTAGTCCTGAGAGGGGCAGACTCTCCAGAATCAGCAAGGATCCAGATGTCAAAACCGAAAATACAGAAGATAAGATGGCATTAATACATGGGGTAAAGGGCCAAGCCCCCTTAACTTAATTCTGGGACAATTCAGAAAGGCCATCCTAGCTCTACATCTCCCGGAGGGCTCTGCCAAGCCCGGATCCTTACATCACAGTCCAACCTCTCCCTCTACTCCTTCACACAGTGTCCCCCTACCCTCAGGAGTGCTCGCCAAGACACTGCCTGCTTGCAAACCTCCGTCTCAGATTCTGTTTCCCAGGCCCCGGCCCAAGACACTGTGCAAGCCCTGCTAATCATCACCCATCACTCTCCTTGCCTTCATAGCCAGACTTCCTGAAAGAGCAACCTCTCCTCACTCTCTCCACTGCTGCAAAAAGACTTGCACACCTTTGTCTCTGATGTTCTCTAACTTCAGGGTGACTCACAATCATGTGAATGTCTTTGTTAAACCACAGATGGCGGGCCTCCAGCTCCGAGCTCCTGATTCTGTAGATCTGAGGCAAGGCCCAACAACTCGCTTTCCAAACTTGCCCACACATTCAAGAACCCTTGTTTTCACAGTCTCCAGTTCTGTTCAGCTGAAGTCTTAAGCTTCCTTTCAGGAGCCTTACCTCCCCTTGTATATTTTTTTTCCCTTTTGGCTATGCCACAGTTTGCAGGATCTTAGTTCCCTGACCAGGGATCGAACCCATACCCCCTGCAGTGGAAGCATGGAGTCTGGACCGCTGGACCACCAGGGAAGTCCCCTCTTGTGCGTTTCTGAATCTGCCATCCAGTGACTCTGTGGTTTCTCATGGAAGTAGACTCTCCTCTCACCTGTGGGCCTTTGCACATATTTTGTTTGGGCCTGGACACACCACACATCTTTCCCTTGCTTAGGCAACCCCCTTTTAACCTCCTGTCTCTTCTCAATTCATTTCTTCAGGAAGTCTTGATCTTCTCCCTGCCTCCCTTCACAGGCAGCTCCAATATGTGGATGGGGAAGTGAACAATGGGGGAGATGGCTCTCTAATCATAGAAACCCCTCCTCCTGGCTGAGACAAAATGGCAAAGGAAGAGGCCCTGATGGGGCAAACTGGGCCCACTGGCAGCTCGTGTGGACAGAGGTGAAGAGGCTGTGTCTACAGAAGGAGGGGCGCTTCCTGTGGCCCTGAACCGATGAAAGTGGCCACCCCCTGGGGCTGGCAGTCTCATCCTGCTCCCCTCAGCCCAGGCAGCAGCGCACCGCCCCCTCTCTGTCCCTTCCCCACCTCATAGCTTGGGTCAGATGAGCCCCACATGCTGCACCAGCTCTCCCAGGGGAGTCACTTCCCCACTCCTGGTGAGGTCATGTGATTGCTTTGGTATGCATGACAAGCTCCCCCAGAGTGATGCTTTGAGGAGTGACCTTGTCATCCAGGACACAACCAGCTCTTTTGGAACTTGCTGATGTACAGCCGGGCTGCTTCCTGGGCCTGAAGGGGTCAGGGGGAGGGGAAAGGCAGGGTCAGGGCCACACTGGCTTTTTCTCCGGAGCTATTTGGCCCCAATTTTCAAGCCCAGGTTACGTAACACCTGAGGAGAACCACGCTCTGCTGTCACCCACGCCTTTCCCTTTCTGTGGAGCCTTTCACAAGTGCAGCTGCTTCTCAGAGAAGGTCTATTTTGGGAGCTGTTTCCATTTGACCTATATTAAGCACAGTCACAAGGCAGAGGCAAGTCGCGGAGTGCAGGGTGGCCTGCTTGCTGTTCGTATTTTTTTAGTGTCATGGATGAGGGAGGCAGATACACCAGTGCCTTCGGCCTGGAAGCTGAACTCAAGCAGCCCATGGACCTCCCCAGGCAGCAAGCTACAGAAAGCTCTAGACTCGGAGTTCACCTGTAACTAGCACTGCCCCACTTCACAATTCTGATTTGCCTCCCCCTGGGGACCTTGCTGACAGAGAATTCCTGAGTCACCATAGCTCTGGTCAGGGAGGAACTTAAGTTCCCTGCAGACCTTGAATCTTCCAGGCCAGGCCAGCTGAGTCCCCGGCCTGGGCCTGTGAAATGCAGTTAGTAGAGTTTTAATTCGCCATCAATCACCTCTGTAGGGAATTCTGTTTCCTGAGATATTAGTTAAATCACATGACCAGCAGGGGGAGAGAAAGGGCTGCTGGGAGTCACTGGCTCAGGTTGTTCAGTCACTCAGTTGTGTCTGACTTTTGTGACCTCATAGACTGTAGCCCGCCAGGCTCCTCTGTCCATGGGATTACCCAGGCAAGAATACTGGCGTGGGTTGCCATCTCCTCCAGGGAATCTTTTCGACCTAGTGATCAAACCTGAGTACCCTGCTTTGGCAGGTGGGTTCTTTACCACTGAGCCACCTGGGAAGCCCCCTACTGGCCCAGGTACTATGCATAAACAAGTACTATCCGGAGTTCCCACCACTTAGAGGGCCTGTGGACAAAATGACGACAGGAGTGATTCACCCATTAAGCACCCCATCTGCCCCTCTTAAGTGTGGATATCTCTAGGATCCAGCTTCCTAGGTGGCTTGATGGTAAAGGAATCTGCCTGCCAATGCAGGAGACATGGGTTCGATCCCTGGTCCAGGAATATCCCCTGGAGGTGGAAATGGCAACCCACTGCAGTATTTTTGCCTGGAGAAACCCATGGACAGAGGAGCCTGGTGGGCTACAGTCTATGGGGTCACAAAGAGTCACACAGACTGAATATGCATGCGAACACACACACACACCAAGACACTGGGTTTGTCCTGCATATCTGATTCCCACCAGAGCTGGCTGGAAGCATCTGGGAGGAGTCTCCCCCAGGAGCATTGATGCTGCTATGTTGGTGAGGAGAGGGAAGGATGGAGAGAGCTGAGTGTGAGCAAAGAGCAGAAGTGAGAGGAGATTTTCAAAACTTGAATTTGGCCTTGAGGAGTGGTTGGAGGAGAGGATGGGTAGTGCATTCTAGGCCGGGACACAGCCCTAAGAAAGGGAGGAGCAGAGTAAGGCAAAGTACAGCTACCCCCCAGTTCTATGTGGGATGCTCTTGAGAATATGGTGAAGGGTGGGTTAGGAGAAAAAGACAGAACCAGCTTACGGTGATCCTTTCAGTTTGGCAGCCCCCTTCCTTTCCTTGTTTCCTGTCCTTCCCATTCTCTTCAGTGTGACGAGTCCTGGCTGCCCATCACCCTGTGGGGACTCTGGGGGTGGGGGGTGTGGAAGCTGTGAAACACTTGAGACAATGTAGACAGGGCTGCGGGCAAGACTGTGGGTCTCCCAGTCAACCAGCAAATCCTAGTCTCCCAGGTCCATCTTAAAGGCCACCTCCTCTCCAGGGGCAGAACTGCTCTGGGAGTGAGGATGCTGCAACCAGAGGATCAAAGGAAAGGACCACAGAAGCATAGCAAATAGAGGTAACTGAGGGACCTGGGAAGAAAAATCCACTTTGATCATTAAGCAACAAAGAAAAGGCCATATTGTTTTTTGTTAGAGGAAATATCAAAACAAAACAATTTTTTAAAAAAAGGGAGAAACGCAAAAGAGTGGATATTGTCATTTCCAGTTAGAGCAAATGACCAAAGCATTGTTTCTGTTGATACATCATGATGGGTAGAACACATTTTGGTGGGGATTGGGGAAGGGAACGACAATACACATATTAAGATGAAAGCTCCCACTGTTTGACTCAGTTTCCCTCCCCCTTTTCTACTAATTAAGAAATGTTCCAATGAGAGAAAAGTCTCCTTGTCCATTGATCATATGCTACCCAAAGGCAGGAAAATGACTTTCAACCCATCATTCTGATAGGGACAAAGTGAAAGGACAAAGCAGACTTCCCAGGTGGTGCTATGGTAAAGAACCTGCTTGCCAATGCAGGAGACCAGGGTTCAGTCCCTGGGTCAGGAAGATCCCCTGGAGGAGGGCATGGAAACCCACTCCAGTATTCTTGCCTGGAAAATCCCATGGACAGAGGAGCCTGGAAGGCTATAGTCCACAGGGTCACAAAGAGTTGGACATGACTGGGCAACTTAGCATACACACATGCAAAGGGACCAAGTATGTGATTAAATAGTTAATCCCACTATGGGACTGCAAGTAAAGAAAAATGCAGTGGAGACCCCTATAAGTTAATAATCATTAAAAAAAAAAAAGCAGGTTTGCTTAACCACAAAGTTAAGCAGCCCTGTTTAGCAACAAAACCATTGAACAAAAGCATGAGACGTGACCCTAAGCAAGAAAACAATGGTGGCCTGAGACCACATCCTACCCAGTGAGTTCAGTAAGTTCATGACTCCTAGGACATGCTCTCTGCACACATAAAAAAACAACCATTTATGCAAAGGTGACATTTCAAAGTAAAGACCCTCTGTTCCGAGACCTGAAATAATTTTTCCATAGCTCCATGACAGTCTTAGCCTGATCATTTAGGGATAAGAAAACTCTGCCCAACCTGAAGGAGGAGCTGATGATGGAAGTTTGATGTGTGCTTAAGAATGAGGATGAAAGTGGTCTTTTTCTCCCTCCCCACTTTTCCTTTGATTATAAAACTGCACCTCACTAAGTTCTCGGAAAGTGGCACCCTCTGGCCCACCCGACTGTAAGCCTTCAAGCATGCTATTCTAACAAATCACTTCTTACCTACCACCTTGCCTCTTACTGAATTCTTTCTGTGCTGAGACATGAGACCAGAGTTCCTCAGAGTCCTCCAAGATGCCACTTTGTGATTTTAATTCCAGCATTTAGCACTTTGCTGTAACATAAGTGAGTGAAGTGAAAGTCACTCAGTCGTGTCCGACTCTTTGTGACCCCATGCACTATACAGTTCATGGAATTCTCTAGGCCAGAATACTAGAGTACCTTCTCCAGGGTATCTTCCCAACCTCGGATTCGAACCCAGGTCTCTTGCATTGCTGGCAGATTCTTTACCAGCTGAGCCACAAGGGAAGCCAATAGGTGCTCAATAAACACTTGTTCAAAAAATAACTTTGCAAAGAAAGAAGATCCTTGATAATTGCAGGTCAACTCTAGAAGAAATAGTGAATTTCATCCTGTGATGGTAATATTAGGCAACTGTTCAAAGATCTGAATAAGAAAACAGGTATAAAAGATATTGGGAACAATTTGGGAAAGATGATAACAACTAGGTAGTATGTGATATTAGGAAACTTTTATTAATTTATTTAAGGGTGATGATGCTTTTGTGGTTGTGAAGAATGTCCTTCTTGAGAGAATGCATTTTAAATTATTTAGGAGTAAAGAGTCATAACATCTACAAGTAATTTTGAAAACTTTTAGTGGAAAAGAAAAGCATATAAGAAAAATGTTAATTATTAAGTCTAGATAATGAGACTATGAGTATCATTGCACTATTTTAAAAAATTTTTTCTGTGTGTTTGCAAGTATTTGTATGTTGCAAGTATTTATTAAAAAGTTTAAAAACATAATGGACACCATACAACATGAGGCTAGAAGATAAGAAAATGTAGTATCTTTTATGATTGATACATAAAAAAGCAAAAAATGTATAAAAATGTATAGCATGGAGACAGAAGAACTGAAAAATAATTGCCAGTCTGATGTTGAAATCATGGAAGATATCTTTTACTTAACTTTCTGTTATGTTTTCTCATCTTTGAAAAGACAGTTTAAAAGCTATCTACAATAATCTTTTGTGTATTGTTATGATATATACATATATATGTATATATCTTTACCTTATTAGGCTCTTTTATGCCAAATTATTTAACATACTAAATTTCAACTCTATGTTTCAATTTGAGTTACATTACATTTTCTTTTATCACTGACCTATGGGATGCAATAAAACAATTAAAATACTAATTGTACCTTAAGAAAAAAATTCACTAAAATTTATTACTTTAGTGACATTTTAAAATTGAAAAAAAAAGACCTGGCAAAACATTTCCTTTCTTTTCTTCCTTTCTAATTAAATTATTATCTTGGTAAAGAATTACCTTTTGTGCTTCTCTTCCCTCCATCCCCTATCAAAAGATATCACATATTTATGTTAAAAATCTAGATGGTACTAAAATAAACAGAAAGAAAATTTTAAGACCTTTATTTTCAACATCTAGAAAAAAACAGCTTACATTTTGTGATATTTCTCTTACTCCTTTATCTCATGTATGAGTTTTTCTTAATTGAGATCATACTGATAAGCAATCATGCATTATGTGTGTGTGTGTGTGAGAGAGAGAGAAAGAGCATGCTACACACACGCCATCTTACGGATACACCGTCATGCATTTAAACCTTCCACTATCGTTGGACACTTAGCGCAATAGACTGAATGTTTGTCTTCCTACCAAATTCATGCTGAAACCTAATCCCCAGTGTGAGTGTGATGGTGTGTGAAGGTGGGGTGTTTGGACAGTGATTAGGTCATGAGGGTGGAGCCCCCTTGAACGAGATTAGCACCCTTATAGAAGAGACCCCAGAGGTCTCCATTCCTCCTTTCGCCATATGAGGACACAAGGAGAAGACAGCTGTCTATAAACTAGGATATAGGCTCTCACCAGGTATTGAATATGCCAGTACCTCGATCTCCCAGCCTCCAGACTGTCAGAAATATTTATCTGTTGTTTATAAGCCATCTAGTTTATGATGTTCTGTTATAGCAACCTGAATAGACAAAGATACTTAGTCTTTTTTTCATTTCCCCCCTATTTCCATTGTTGTGAACATCCTATATGTATCTTTTCCTGACTCTTTTTGCCCTTATATTTTCTTAGATCAAAGTATATGAATTCTTCTTTCCTCTTAGTATATATATAGGTTCATTAAATGGTACAAGTTAAAGGGTTATGTACATAACTTAGTAGGGGAAAGGGAGAGAGAAGTAAAATGTTTCTATGGGAAGAATAAATGGGCTTCTTTTGGGTAGGAGAAATGGATTTTCAGATCAAACAAGAAATAAAGTTTGTGATGATATTTGTCTATACAGATAGATGAAAATTCAATCAACTATCAAGAAGGAAAACAAAGGAATTTTATTCGAGCTATACTGAGGATTAGAACCCAGGGAACAGATTCTCAGAAAGCTCTGAGAACTGTTGTGCCTGTCAGAAGTCAAAGGTATAGTCATATATATTTTTGAGACAAAAGATCATACATCAAAATGACATACCGGTATTTGACATAAAGTTCACCAAGGCTAGGTAAACAGGTACTAGGTGAACAGGAGGTCACCATGATCCCCTATAGAGCCTGAGAAGAACAGTGTTTTTTTTCCCCCAATTGGAATATAATTGCTTTACAACGCTGTGTTACTTTCTGCTGTCCAGTCAGCCATATGTATATTTGTATTCCCTCCCTCTTGACCCTCCCACTCCCCCATCCTACCCCTCCAGGTCATCACAGGGCACTCAGCTGAGCTCCCTGTGCTGTAACAGCAGGTTCTCACTAGCAACTATTTTACACACGGTAGTGTATGTATGTCAATGCTACTCTCTTAAGAAGTTCCATTGGTAGCCTCAGAAGAAAGGGGAAAAAATGATCCTTACGGTTGAGCAGGCACTCCCATCTTCAAGGGGCTCTGGTTAATGTGTCATGCAGGCGCACTAGGGAGAGAAAGAGGAGGTCCAAACACACGCAGATAGAATTTTATGTTCAGTTTTTCTTATCCTGCCTTAAAATATAAATTTTATTTCATCAGATGTATTTCTGTTTCCTTCAAGGCCATACAGATTCCCCAGAAAATGAATTTGGGGTAAATTTTATTATTTGATCTCTTTGGGAAAGAGGTCTACCTTGAAGAAATAATTTATGGTAGACTTATTTCCCAGAAATCTCTGCTTTTAGTTAGATTAGGGATCTCCGAGAGGCTTCTTTCTACATCTGTTGCATTTCAAATGTCTTCAGCTTAAAATAACTTTTATACCAACTTCTGGATTCTGAATGGGTCCTCACGTGTATTATCTGATTATTTTCCAGGACTCTTTTACTAATTTATGCTTTTACGAAGCAAACAGAGTCAAGTATTAAAAATTTTTAGAAATCATTACTGATTTGATAAATTAAAATTGTCAAATTTTCAATTTTTTAAAATCACTGAGCTTAAGTCTTTGAAAAAATTGTTTCCCTATTTATTTCCTTTTCGAATGAATTATATTTGCATACTCTTTTACTTGCTAAAAAATTTACTAGTGCATTAAAATCCTTCAGATCTTAAATACTCAATTGTGACATTAGAATATTTATGCAAGCAGACTGAAAAAATTGTGAGTTTACCTTACCAGCGTGAAGAGAAATAAGAATTCATTTAATCATCAAATTCCTTAATAATTTTGAAAAACAGAAGGGTCAAGTTTTCTAATCAGGACAATTTTGATTGTTATCCTAGATATCTTCAAAGTGAAAGTCTGGACCAAAGTCCAACACCAAGTTTTTTTAAAAAACAAACTCCGTGGGTATTTAAAATTAATGCTCTAAATTCCATGGAGGCTAATCTTCCAGTGACTTTGTGTGGTGTCTCAAATACCTCAGCAATCCCAAATTACAACTTTATGTTTTTGCTTGATTACATTAAGTGCACTTCACTCCATAGCTATGACTCCAAAATACTGTTTTTTAATTTGCTCAAAAGTCCTATATTTAACTTTCCTGTTTAGCCATAGCCAATCAAAAGAAAACACTGTATTGCCCGAAGCTGCTTCTTTTAAGAGTGATCCATTGTCTGTTTGTAGAGATTAAAGCAAAAGAACTTGGTCACAATTTTTCCAGTTCTAAACCACCTACCGACCTTCCTCTGAGATTTATAAATGTATTTTCTGGAATTCTACTGCAGTATCTATAAAAGCAGTTCTGCTTGTCAGAATATATTTTTTCCTTACAATCTCATTTCCTATCTTAAAAGCAAATTGTCAGTGCCTGGCACAGTGCCTGCTATAACTAGTTCCATAAATGTTTGATCATGTTGACTGGAACTGACTCAACCATTGGTAAAAGTAAAACGACTCTGTAACTTGGTTGGCGGAGATGATTATTTTCAAAATTATGCTGAATTATATCACTGACAGAAACAAAGGGATCTTCGGACAAATCTGGTGAAGCTGCTCGCTGCTTTCCCCTTGGCATCCTCCTGAGCTGTGATGGCCACCCTTCCCCCACCTTCACTCCTTACTTCACTGGAGCCGTGAGATGCTCTCCTCCTAGGGTTGACCCCTTGAGATGGTTCCATGTAGGCTAGGACTCCCCAGGTGGTGCTACTGGTAAAGAAACCACCAGCCAATGCAGGAGACTTAAGAGACTCAGGTTTGATCCCTAGGTTGGGAAGATCCCCTGGAGGAAAGCAGGGAAACCGACTCCAGTATTCTTGCCTGGAGAATCCCATGGACAGAGGAGCCTGGAGGGCTGCAGCCCATAGGATCACAAAGAGTCAGACTCGACTAAAGCAACTTAGCATGCATGCATGCAGTCTGGTTCTGAGATCTGAGCTTTCTGAATAAGCTGCCACATCCCTGCCAGGAATTCATAGCTGGCACAGCAGATTCTTCCTCTCAAATTGTGGTGGGGGTGAGGGGTGATAAGGGTGAAAGGTGACAGAAGAGATGTACCCTCTGCAGACCGTTCCTCCTCCTACCTGCCCCTGAGGCAACACCATCTGTTCTCCAAGGGGTGCAGAATGAGCAGTGAGCCCCTCTAGTTGGAATGCTCTTACAGGGCAGTGCTGGCTTCTGCAGGGGAGTGTAGGGCCTGAACTTGGCCCCCAGCCCAGTCAGCTGAACTCCACTGCAGCAGCACCATGCTGCTCAGCCCCGGAGAGGCCATAGCTGGA
Source organism: Antilocapra americana (assembly GCA_007570785.1). Lineage (NCBI taxonomy): Eukaryota > Metazoa > Chordata > Mammalia > Artiodactyla > Antilocapridae > Antilocapra > Antilocapra americana. The sequence goes on along the minus strand of ML661897.1, from coordinate 29,037,201 downwards.
CCACTTCACACTCAGGTGCAGCTAGCCCCTTCCCCCACACCCCAACCCCAAGCCTTCCCACTGGGATCTCAGGCCCCAATCTATAAAAGGTGATGTCTGTCTCTTGGCGAAAGCACCGGGATCTGCCCAGACATTTCTGCACCAGAACTAGAAGAGAGAAATCTTCCACTGCTCCCAGCTCTGTCTTCTCACCGTTCCACCCAACCTACCTGAAGGAAGTATGTGAGGCTACAGCCTGGAGGCAGGTTGTTTCCATCATGTAGGTCTAGGGCAGGCTTCCCTGGTGGCTCAGCGGTAAAGAATCTCCCTTCAATGCAGGAGACCCAGGTTTGAGTCCTGGATTAAGAAGATCCCCTGGAGGAGGGAGTGGCAACCCACTCCAGTATTCTTGCCTGGGAAATTCCACGGACAGCGGAGCCTGGTGGGCCGCAGTCCATGGGGTGGCAAAGAGTCGGCCACTGCTGAAGGGACTAAGCAGAGGCAGCATCAGCAGAGGAGCTGGAGCAACATCTAGGCAAAATGGCCACCTCAATTTGGAGCAACCCAGTCTCTTGGCCTTTCCGTCTGCCAGAGAGGGCTCTGCTCTCCTCCCAGCCGTCTGCTACTTCCTCCTTCAGCTCTCTCATTCTTGAGTCTTTCCAGTGCACCAAAGTGGAACTACCTAGCAAACCAGACTTCAGATTTTGGGGCCAAGTACAGCCCATTGTTAAAGGCAGTCTTTCTTGTGGATTGCAAGGCACTTTCCGGCCTCATAGTGGGTACATGGTTGATTAGCTGCTCTGCCTGCCACAAGCCTAAGTGGGAATAAGAGTGACACATAGCATGTTTGCACCGTTATGGACACTGCTTTGTATACCAGTCCAGTGATATCAAGTTCAAAGGGCTAAAAATGACTGAAAGTCCAGTTTGGCCATAATAGAGCATGAGTAAAATGTGGTAGTGGGAAAAATACTTGGTTTGGGGGGTGATGATCATAATCCATGTTTTTATTTTCTACCTTAAGGAAAAAGAAATGTTTTTGGTAGAGGCCTGACTTATTTATCATTTAAATAACTGATTTCACATACTTTGGATGGTTTCATTAAATATTCAAAAGTACAGTTTGTTTTTGTGGAATTTGAGTGGGCCCATTTCAAATTATGTTGGGTTGCTGATGGTCCCCCTCACAATATGCTTGTTCCAGGGGGTGCACATGAGTCTCTTCCTGATGAAGGATGAGGCTAGAAAGTCTGTTCATGTGGGAGTGATGGCCATGATCTGGAATCTTCTCACCAGTGGAGAACTCTGCTGATGAATAACCAGTTGGGATATTGAGAGGCACATCAAATACTTTCAAAGTGGTGGAAACACATACTATTTTTCTTTTATTTATTTTCTACTTTCTAAATGAACCTGTATGATTAGAAAACATAAGACATAAAAAATAATATAATGCTATATACCTAGAGTTATACTTTCTATAGTTATATCTACTGGTAGTGAAAATTTTAGCGGCTTTACATTTTTCATATTTTCCAAGTTTTCTGAAATTATTATGTATTCATGAGCACTTGTTAATTATAGAACCAGGGAATTTTTTAATAAAATTTCTTTCTTAACAACACAAGCAAAAAAAATCCATTTATAAAAATGAATTACAGATGGATATGTAAAAAGGAAAGGAAGTTTAACATGTTTAAGAAAAAATATACAGAAAACTGTATTCATTACCTTAAGCTAGGGAAGTGCTTCTAAATCAAGACATAACATATACTAGCTGTGAAAGGAAACTTGATAACTTCCACTGCAATGTAATTAGGAATGCATATTCACCCAAAGCCACCATAAAGAGACTCATAGAACAAGAAATACTCCTGGAAAAAATAATTGTCACACCTACAGCTGAAAAAGTTGTTAGAAATAATTTTTCTACATTGAAAATGTATAATATTGTATGGTACATAATGTTTATATTACTAAAAATGTTAATTCCAGAATTTATAAATAAACAAATCACTCATGATAAAAAATAAATGATGGTGGGGGCTTTCCTGGTTGCTGAGTGGTGAAGAGTCTGCCTGCCAATGCAGGGGACTCTGGGTAGGTTCAGGAAGATCCCACATGCTTAAGAGCAACGAAGTCCTTATTCCACAACTATTAAGCCTGTGCTCTAAAGCCTGGAAGCTGCAACAACTGACACCTAAGAGCTTACAGCCCGTGCTCCGCAAGCAGAGAGAGCACCGCAATGAGAAGTCCAAGCACTGCAGCTAGAGAAAAGCCTATGCAGCAGCGAAGACCCAGCACAGTCAAAAAATAAACAACAACAACAAAATTTTAAATTATGGTGTCCCCACAATTGGCAAAGGACATGATTGGGCACCTCAAAGACGAAGAAACAGAAACATACCAAAATGTATGAAGATAATTGCTCAACTTCATTCGTAATCAGAGTAACACAGAGATACCATCATACATCCAACAAAGAGCCAAAGGTCAAGTCTGAAAAGGCAAGTGGTGATGCAAATGGGAGTTACTAAGAACTCTCCTGCGCTGTTAGTGCACAGCCACTTGGGAAAACACTGTGGTGTGATCTTGTCAAGTTCAGCGTATGCATAAACTGTAACCCAGCAATTCCAATTCTACTTATCTACCCAATGAGAAGTGCTCAAACGTGTGTACCAGATAACAAGCACAAGAATATTCAAAGAGGTGGTTTTCACAATAGTAAGAAATCAGACAGCAGAAAAACATGACAAACTGGAAATGACGTCTCAGTGAAAAAGATGGAACCCAGCTACACACACACACCAGTATGGCTATGTCTTAGTAACATGAGGCTGAGAAAAGCACCAGTCCAACAAGACAATATATGCACCATATAACACTACTTCCCAAGGTTTTGAAACAAGTAAACCTGAACAGCATACTATTTAGACATGCTCACACAATATGATAGAAAATCTTTTAAAATCATCCAGAAAATGACAGATCCAAAATGTATACTACGGGTACTCTGTTGAAAAGACAGGTAGTGGGACTGGGGAGTTGTAGCTTCAACATGCAATGTGTTGGTTGTATTATAGTTTTTAAATTCTGTAAGGACTTCACAGTTGTTTTGGTCCTTACTATGTCTTATAACTTGGCTATATGTAACATTTTGTTTTGTTATTATGGTTTAGTCACTACGCCATGTCTGACTCTTTTGTGACCCCAAGACATGTAGCCTGCCAGGCTCCTCTGTCCATGGGATTTCCCAGGCAAGAATACTAGAGTGAGTTGCCATTTCCTTCTCCAGGGGATCCTCCTCACACAGGAATCAAACGCGTGTCTCCTGCATTGTCAGGCAGGTTCTTTACCACTGAACCACCAGGGAAGCCATGTAACATTTTAATATACTGTCTATTACATCATTTAAAAATATCACAACTACAGAAGGAAACATGTAGCATTCCCAAAGCCTGTAAGTGGAACTCCTTTGATATGAACTTAGTTTTGACTTGGGATTCCAGTCTTATTTTTTGGCTGCGCTGGGTCTTTATTGCAGTGCGCAAACTCTTAGTTGCTGCAAGTGGGCTTTCTCCAGTTGTGGCACTTGATGGCTTCTTTAGTTGTGGAGCTCAGGCTTCCCTTATTGCAGAAAATGGGCTCTAGAGTCATCAGGCTCAGCAGTTAGGGCTTGCGGGCTTAGTTGCCAAGTGAGATTTTATTTCTGCAACCAAGGATCTAACCTGCATCCCCCACCTCTTGGAAGATGGACTCTCAACCACTGGACCACCAGGGGAAGTCCCAGGGATCACAAACTCTTAAATCCATCTAGTCATGATGTATTGTTGTCTTATTAAAAGTGCTTTTAATTTGAAAAGAAATCCTGATTATAATCACTGGTATGGGGATTGAGGCACAGATTCATTTCCTTATTCCCTCTCTCTGTTCCTTAGCATCTTCCTAAATGACTATGTCCCTGAGGGTGGCTAAGAGGGAGGAGGTGGAACGAGAGCTGATGGGCTGCTTTGTCAGGGCCCCCTGAAGACCATACCTACCCTACCAGAGAGGTATTGGACAGACCTCTGGGCATCCCAGGTGGCACTACTGGTTTTAAAAAAAAAAACACACCTGCCAGTGCAGGAGACTTAAGAGATGTGGGTTCAATCGCTGGGCGGAGAAGATCCCCTGGAGGGAGGATATGTCAACCCACTCCAGTATTTTTTCCTGGAGAATCACACAGACAGAGGAGCCTGGTGGGCTACAGTCTACAGGTTGCACAGAGTCAGACACGACTGAAGCAACTTAGCACGCGTCCACTGGGTATCATCTTCACTGACAGGGCAACCTTCTTGACCTGAAGTCATTCTTTGGAGGTAAACAATGGGGTGAGAGCTTTGTTTCCTGAGTATACTGAGGACCTCCTCTGACCTTGCACTCCTGCCAGGGGTCAGGTTATCAGACTGACACACAATCCTTTACTTCTCAGCAGAACTGCTGGAAGGGCCAGGGTGGCACCGTGATTCTTGGGGCAGTGAGGGGAGATCGGCAGTCAGGGGCAGTCTAGTGAGGGGATGGGAAAAGCAACTGCCTTATGGAGGAGTGGAGGTAAGAGAGATACACAAAACCAAGGAGCCACTGTGAACTCCTGCCACACACAAGAGGGACTCCCAGGAGAAGAGTGCTCTCACCGTGGGAATCCTCTCCCTTTTCCCTCATGAGGCACCTAATGGGGTGATGGCTGACCTGGAAATGAATCCAGATTTTCAGTTTTCAGCCCAGGGCACTGTCATGACAAACTTTCCTGTTTTTCTCTGCAATCCCACCCACAGACAACCTTTTACATAGTATTCAAAGTGGGGAGGTAACAGAGTTCAAGCTGTCGGGAATCATATGGCCCTTCCATCAGAGAAGTAACCAGGCTGTTGTGCTTAGCATTTAAAGTCAGGGGCTTCAGTGAGGGTGCTCAGGGCTGGTGCACCGGGATGACCCAGAGAGATGGAATCGGGAGGGAGGTGGGAGGGGGTTCTGGAAGGGAAACACATGTATAGCCATGGCGGATTCATGTCAATGTATGGCAAAACCAACATGATAATGTAAAGAAAAACAAATAAATAAATAAAATTTTAAAAATAAGTAAATAAAATCAGGGGCTGTCAAACCTTTGTGGCAGTGGTTTAGTTGCTCATTCATGTCCAACGCTTTGAGATCCCATAAACGGTAACTGGCCAGGCTCCTCTGTCCATGGGATTTTCCAGGCAAGAATACTGGAGTGGGTTGCCATTTCCTTCTCCAGGGGATATTCCCGACCTGGGAATTGAACCCATGGCTCCTGCATCTCCTTCATTGTAGGCAGATTCTTTACTGCTAAGCCACCAGAGAAGCTCAAATCTTTAAGACTCACAAAAGTGTAAACTGAGATCCAGAAATCCAAAAGGGTTTCCCAGATGGTGCTAGTGGGTAAAGAACCCACCTGCCAATGTAGAAGACATAAGAGTTCAACCCCTGGGTTGGGAAGATCCCCTGGAGGAGGGCATGGCAACCCATTCCAGTATTCTTGCCTAGAAAATCCCATGTAGCCTGGTGGGCTACAGTCCATGGGGTTGCACAGAGTCAGACACTACTGAAGCAACTTCATATGCATGTAGAAACCTTAAAAGCACAGAAGTTAGTCCAGGTTTTAAACTTCCTTGCTCCATCTTCTTGATTTTCCTGGCTGCCCAGCTGGGTATGTCTGAACGTGACAAGCCCATAGCTTTCCCACTGTTTGTGTTCTACCTGGGTGCAGATGAGCAGGAACAGGAAGAAAGCCTTTCTGTTTAGCAGCTACACTCCTCCCCGCAAATATCCCCTTCCCCACCCCACTTCTCCAGCCTGGCTTCCCTCACCACAGGTCTATACAGCCTTTAGCTCAAGGAGCCAACATTAATCACCAGTGGGGTTTGGAGCAATAGTGTTGTTCCTTGGCTCCAAGCCAGTCTCCCAGGATGTGCGTCAGAAAAAGCCAGTGAGTGAAATTCCAAAGCAGTGTGAGTCACCGTGGGGGAGGAGGAGAGACCAGAAGAGAAATCAGAATGAGAGTCGGAGGGCAGACCCACACAGAGCCCTGGGGTCAGGGGCTGGGCAAGGGATCTGGAATGCTCACCTGCCCAAAGATGGGATCATGCATTCCTAGCCAGGTAGCTTCTCTCTGAGGTCTGCACAGCCCTGGGCAGGGCGGGAACTGACCAGGAGGCCTGCCAGTAGGTCCCACCCCTGGATACAGTGACCATGCCCCTCACCTGGCTCCCCATAGGCTGGCCTTTGGATCCCAGCCCCCAAAAATCCCTCTGGTTGTTTCTTCACTCGTTTCCTCCCTCCCACTGACCTGGCCCAGGACACTGCTTCCGGACAGACGGGGAATAGTGACAGGCCAGCCAGGCCCCAGAGAAGAGGCAGCAGGTAAGTCCACCACGCACATCTCACTGGCCCCGAGAACTCCCTGGTCATCTTTCTCTGTGCTTGGGGCAACAGGCAGGAGTTGTGTCAAGCCCCATCCTCCCTATCTGTGCTCACCTGTCCCAACACTCAGTACAGTGTGGGGTTCTCACGATGTGATCTTGCGGAAGGAGGGAAATGTGAAGGCAGCTCAAAGAGCAGGTGGGTTACGAATCTTACCCATCAAGATGCAGTAGCCCCTTGACTGTGTGTGGCCCAGAAACTGTCAGGGCAGGAAGTGGGGGGAATGTCTACAGGTGTCTATAGGTGGTCTGGATCTTATTCTCTCCTTGTGAACCTAGCTAGGAGGGAAGAGGAAGCAAGGAAGGCAAGCCCCCCACTTCCCCCCCACCCCGCAACAGCCCATTTCATGCTTATCAATCAAAGCGGCCACTGGCCAGGATGGAGGACAATAACAGCCTGTGATTCTGGGGCCACCGTGGCCCTCAGTCTTACTCTGTCTCTGCCCCTCCCCTACCTGAAGGGTCACTGCCGATACCAGAAACGCCTCCAGTCACCCTGAGCCTGGCCTTTTCTTCCATCTCAGCCCAGTCCCTCTGTGACCCCTTAACGGCCCCCTCCCTACTCCAGGAGTACCCCAATTTTTTAGGCAGTGGGATCCATTTCTCTCAAAGCAAACCGAGCACATCCCTAACCCCACTTTCAACCTCTCAGACTCCTAGCTCACCCAATTTGGTTCTCTTTTTCTAGTCGCCCATGATTAAGAAATCTCAGGTTTGCTCTAGGAATTGCTTCAGGGCGGCAGAGATCCCTGGGCTAACCTGCTGTTACTTCTTTACAAAAGGAGCCAAAGACTGAGTGAGACCTTTTGTTTTAGGAACCAGCCTAAGACCATGGGTGTGTGTCCCTGCTGGGCTGTGGTGACTCAGGCAAGGGGCTAGGTCTCCCATGGGTGGCCATGAGTCTTGGTAAGCTGGAAAGGTGGAGGTGAGTACAGCTTGGGTTTCCCTGGTGACTTGGCAGTAAAGAACCTGCCTGCCAAGGCAGGAGATGCAGGTTCCATCCCTGGGTTGGGAAGATACCCTGGAGAAAGAAATGGCAACCCACTCTAGAATTCTTGCCTGGGAAATCCCACGGACAGAGAAGACTGGCAGGCTGCAGTCCAAGGGGTGACAAAGAGTTAGATTCGACTGAGCACGTATGAGCACAGCTTGGCTAAGAGGAGCTACGTGAGGTTACCATTCAAGGATCCAGCTGATCATCTTTAGAGTTAACCTTTGTCCAAGGTTCTAAGGCATAGTAATTTTAGGTCTTCTCTGTGTTACCAGACCTCTAGGCTTCAGGGCATATTTACTCATCTCTAGCTGTTAAAACCTGTCAGTTCTGCTGTTGGAGATTATATACATATATATATTTATATACACACATGTGCATCCCATCAGCTGAGTTAAAAACCCATGCCTTGAGGCATGAAAATGTCTCCATATTGTTGACACCCCATAAGGCAATCTGGGATAAGTATGGGCTGGAGGAGGACTTCGAGACAAGTTTCAGCTGGTCCATTCCTGCTTCTCTGCTTTCTGTCTCCCTAAAAACATCATGTGACAACAACACACAGAGTTTCCAAACTGGGGAACCTCATGTCACAGCCCCAACTAGTCTCCCCCACAGGAGGAGACTGAAGCCCAGAGATGAAAGCATGGGGCAGGGGCCAGAGCCTGGTGTGGCCACAAGCTCCCTGGGTGATTTTCCTGGGCTCTTTTCTGCTCTGGGCCTCAGTTTTCACATCTGTAAGTGAGGAGGATTATTTGTAAGTGAATGAAAAAGGTACTAATCCTCCAATATTAGGGAATGAGGGGACTTCCCTGGTGATCCCAATGCAGGCAGGCCTGTGTTCGATCTCTGGTCAGGGGACTAGATCCTGCATGCCACAACTAAGACCTGGTGTGGCCAAATAAATAAGTATGAAAGTAAAATAAAATCAGGGCATGAGGTTGTAAGGGGCTCAGGGGCTGTGCCATCTCCTCTCAGAGGCCCCAAGCTAGCTGCCAGAATAGAATTCTCATTTTGTGCTGCCTTGACAATTCACGTCACTCCTTGATGCTTTAATGTCCTCATCTACCTAAGTGGGGATAATAATAGTACCTCCTTACAGGATGGTTTTGAAGTTTAAATGAAGTAGCACATGTAGCCCAATAGTGGGCATGTAATAAACTCTCCATAAATTATTATTGGGACTTCCCTGGTGACCTAGTGGTTAGTAGTCCCAGCTTATGTTGCAGGGGGCACTGGTTCAATCCCTGGTCGAGAAACTAAGATCCTATATGCTGTGTGGTGTGGTCAATAAACAAAATTTTAAAAATAAATTATTATTATTAATCATTGTAATTAAAATTAAATCCCCTGATGGCATCACTATCATTTTACAATCCTCACAATCTCTAGCAATGTCTGGCACTATGCATGAGTGCTCAGTTGCTCTAACTCTGTAGCCCACCACGCTCCTCTGTCCATGGAATTTTCCAGACAAGAATACTAGAGTGGGTTGCCATTTCCTTCTCCAGGGGATCATCCTGATCCAGACTTGAACCCTCATCTCCTGTATTGCAGGCAGACCTTCCACCACTGAGCCACCAGAACCTCAAGGGCATGGGAATCCAGGTTTGGCCTTCACACGATTCTCTTTCTTGCCTTGCTGGAGTCCAAGCACCAAGAAGACTCCAGAGCCAGGGCAAAAGATGCAGGGTGCCTCTGGAGGGAACTCAAGGTACAAAGGAAGACTAGATCAGTCCCTTCCTGAATAGCCCCGCACAATCCTTTAACCCGGGTCAAGAGCAGCTCCAACCCCAGACTCAAGTCTGGCTACCAACATGCAGCAATGCCCAAGGCGGATTCCAAGTTTAAGCTAAGCTGACCTTGAGGAGGAGTAGGCAACGACAGAGAATGAGATGGTTGGATGGCATCACTGACTCAATGGACTTGAGTTTGAGTAAACTCCGGGATTTGGTGATGGACAGGCAGGCCTGGCATGCTGCAGTCCATGGGGTCGCAAAGAGTCAGACACAACTGAGAGACTGCACTGAACTGAACTGACCTTGAGCAGAACACTGAGCCCTCAGAGTGTTTACTAAACAAACCCTCTACTCAAGAGTGTGTGTTAGTTGCTCAGTCATGTCCGACTCTGTGGACAGACACGGGCTACCCTGTGAACTGTAGCCCACCAATTGGAAATCTCTAGGCAAGAATACTGGAGTGGATTGCCATTCCCTTCTCCAATGGTGCCCTGAGTAGGGCAGCCAAATTTAACCCAGCTTTATTGCCACACGATGTTTTCAAGAAGCTCCATTCTGTGCCATGCGTTCCTTTATCTGGAGGCAGGAAACAGTAATACACACCTACAGTGGACCACTTCTGAGGGGCAACAGAAAACGTTCCCATCCCTACCATCACTTATTATCTCTGTAAGCTCTAGTACAACCAGATACCGAGGGAGAAAACTGGGTCAGGAGACAGGAGATCAGGGCCCTCTGGATACACACTTTCCCTGCCCTCTCTCCCTGCCCTCTCTCAAATAGCACAGCCACATGGAAACTCATGGGAAACAGTTGGGGCTTTTTATAATTTTATTTGTTAACAGTTGGGGCTATTTTTTATGTGTGTGCTGCAATGCCTCATGAAAAAGTTGTGAAAAAAACAAGTCTATTTTGGGGTGATCAGCCTCCTCAGAGCTTCTCACTTGCAGCTCCACAGGCTCCATGAATGGGCCTGCCCTCTCTCAGAAGTACTGTAGCTTGCCTAAAGTGCAGGATTCTGGGTTCAGATGTCCTGGCTAGGGGATGCATTTATATATGTGTGTGTATGTGCATGCTAAATCGCTTCAGTCATGTCCAACTCTATGCAACACTATGGGCTGCAGCTCACAGCCCACCAGGCTCCTCTGTCCATGGGGATTCTCTAGGCAAGAATACTGGAGTGGGTTGCCATTTCCTCCTCCAGGGCACCTTCCTGACTCAGGGATCGAACCTGCGTCTCTTTTGTCTCCTGCACTGGCAGGCAGCTTCTTTACCACTAACAACACATGGGAAGCCCCATATTTATATTTATATACATATGTTTATATATTTATTATTGGCTGTGGTGGGTTTCATCCTTGCAGCATGCAGGATCTTTCATTGTGATGCTCAGGCTCCATAGGATATGGGCTCAGTAGTTGCCCCACAGCACATGGGATCCTAGTTTCCTGAGCAGGGATTGAACCTGCATCCCCTGCACTGGAAGGTGGATTCTTAACCACTGGACCACCAAGGAAGTCCATAAGGGAGGCATCTTTGTACGCTTCTTGTCACTTTTTTGCCTAGAAACCAGGGTGGAAGTAACACCATCTAGTTTCTTTCTGCTTCTGGCTGTCCTAGTAGTGACTTCCAGGGCACTGTCCTGAGAAATGAACATCCCAGGAGACTCGGGATAGATCATGGCATTCATGCTGACGGTCCTTGCAGCTCTTTAAAAACGTAAGCCCGTGAGTGCTCAAGTTTCCCTTCTGAATGAAGAGCCATTTCTAAGCTGCGGTAAATGTTTTATGGTGGCCTCAGCCAGCTGTGGTTGCCCAGGAGGCAGGGTCCGGGTGGGGGGCTTGCATGGATGAGCAGAGAGGTCTGCATGCTCAGATGTCCACCAACAAAGCTGTAGCCTAGCCTGACCCAAATGGGAAGGGACTCCAGTTCCTGCTGGAAGCAGCCCTGCCACCCCACAGTGTGGCTGTAGGAAAGCTGCAAAAGCTGGCTGGGCTTGGAGGATCTCAGGCAGAATTCACTGCTCACCTGCTTTGTTCATTTTCTCATGATCTTCCTGTGCCTCCCTCCCCATCCCTGCTTCCCTTCACTCCCATGGGCCACCAGGCACCGGGCTAAGGTAGGCCTGAAATTTTCCAACGCTGGTAGGTCAGATTGTCAGAGTTCCAGCCCCTAACCCCAACCCCACCACCCCCGCCCATCCAAACCTCATGCTCCATAGGCTGCTGGTGCTGCTGCTGCTAAGTCATTTCAGTCATGTCCGACTCTGTGCGACCCCATAAACGGCAGCCCACCACGCTTCCCCATCCCTGGGATTCTCCAGGCAAGAACACTGGAGTGGGTTGCCATTTCCTTCTCCAATGCATGAAAGTGAAAAGTGAAAGTGAAGTCGCTCAGTTGTGTCTGACTCTCCACCACCCCATGGACTGCAGCCTACTAGGCTCCTCCGTCCATGGGATTTTCCAGGCAAGAGTACTGGAGTGGGTTGCTATTGCCTTCTCTGACCCTATAGGCAGCCCAGGGCATATGGGTGCACATGGGACTGTTCCTCCTTTCCAGCATATGGCCATGATGGGGAGCAGGCAAAAGTGGAGGAAGAGTTAGATGGATTACATAGTCTCTGATCTCAGGCCAGGAAGACAAGATCATCTAGCCACACCTTGACTTTGGGCAAGAAATATTGTTGTCCTCAATGGGAGATCAAAGAGATGACACTCCTTGCTCAAAGTCACACAGCTATGATAGAGGGACTACTAGAATTGAATTCAGCTCCTTCTCTGTTTTGATTTCATTCACTCTGGGCTCTTGGGGCTGCTGTGGTCCACATCTCTGCCCTCAGTAAGCTTTGTGGGGGGGCCTACTCTTCCCTTGGCTTCCTTCTGCCTTGACATCCCTGCCCTTGGGGAATGGTCCCAGAGATGCCCTTCCATTATCCTTTAAAGACACAGCACCACCTGCTTCCAGAGGTCTATGGCTGGCCTCTCCAAACCACCTCCCTCTCACCCCTGACTTTTTTTCTTTTCTTTTTAAAAAAATTTACTTGTTTATTTTTGGCTGTGTTTGGTCTTCATTGCCTTTACATGGGCTTTCTCTAGTTGTGGCAAGCAGGGACTACTCTCTAGTTGTGGAGAATGGGCTTCTCAATGTGGTGGCTTCTCTTGTTGCTGAGCACCAGCTCTAGGGTGCTCAGGCTTCAGTAGCTGGTGGCTCCTGGGCTCTAGAGCACAGGCTCAATAGTTGTGGGGCATGGGCTTAGTTGCCCTGCAGCATGTGACATCTGCCCAGACCAGGGATTGAATCCATGTCTCCTGCATTGGCAGGCAGATCCTTTACTGCTGAGCCACCAGGGAAGCCCTCCAAGCCCTTTTCTCAATCATTCCCTATTTCTCCTGAAGTCCTCAAATTTCCTTTGGCTGAACTGGCCCCCAAATGATGACAGCTCATTTAAAGAAAGTTGCAAGTGGGGAGGATGGCAAAATGGGTTTTTCTCTCTGCCTCTTACCACATGTCTAATCCCTCTGCCCTCTTCCCCAGAAAGTTTCCTTCCACGCTCGGCCTTGGCAGCCATCAGCTGATATTTTACTGAGTCCCAATTTGGGTCAGGAGCTGCTCCAGTGAAAAGAACAGCTAATAAAATATAGGCTCTCCATGCTAGGAACTCATACCAGATGCCAGTGCTGGAATGAGCGTTGAAGGTCACCTGATCCAACCCCTGTACAAGAGGAAGCTGAATCTCAGAGAAGTCCGGGAATTGTCTGTCACACAGCTTTGTATGAACAAATTCCAGGCCTCTTGATGGCCAATGGATCCCTCTTTCCAAATTACCAAACTAGAATGTGCAGATGTCCGAAGCATGGGATGGCCCATGACCCCAGTTCTTGCCCTTCAAGTAGCCCCTTGACTCTCTGAGATGGTCTCTTTCTTGGCCCTGGGGCTGAGTGTCTCAGCCTACTGGGCTTGGGCAGCAGAAGCCATGCTGTGGCCCTGAGAAGGACCCTCTGTTTGGGCTGACTTTGCTTTGCTCACTGTGTGCTCATTCTTTCCCCCTTCCCTGCCCCATTCCCTCCCATCCAGCCCAGCTGTGAGCCTGGAGCGAGCACCAAGCAATGGCAGCTGGAAGAAAAGGCCAGTATGACCTGTGGAGGTCCTCTATGGACAGCCTGTGAGTAGCCACTGGGTGATGTTAACTCCTTCCCCATTGTTTTCCTCTCCCCAAGCATTTATTTACCTGTCAAGGATTTATAGAGAGTCTCTTAAGTGTCTGTTGCCTGGTGCTAAATGAGCATGAAGGGTCCTCTTTTGAATAAGCACAGTTAAAGACCCTGATGCTGGGAAAGATTGAGGGCAGGAGAAGAAGGGGGTGACAGAGGATGAGATGGTTGGATGGCGTCACCAACTCAATGGACATAAGTTTGAGCAAACTCTGGGGGATGGTGATGGACAGGGAAGCCTAGTGTGCTGCAGTCCATGGGGTCGCAAAGAGTCTGACACAACTGAGACTGAACAACAACAACTTCCTGCAAGAGTCCTCAGTACTGTGAGGGACAGAGAGAACCAGTGATACAGCAGGGTGACTAATATTATTAGGGGAGTCTAGAGGGAGGGTTGGGAATGTAGATTTTGTAGGAGATACTCACTGAAGTCTTCCGGGAGGAAGTGACATCAAGGCTGAGACGGGAAGGATGAGTAAGTAATATCCAAATGAAGAGAGTGGAAAGAGAAAAGGTGTTTAGGCTTACAGAATCCCTTGAGCAAAGGCCCAGAAGATTCCTGTTTCCTACTGGGGACTTGGAAGTGCCTCCTGAGCCTTGGGCAAGAAGACTGAGAGACTCTAAGCTTCCTGATTCAGCTCCTTCACCCTGCAGGGGCTCTGCATCTTGAGAAGCCTGTTTTTGCTCTCCCACAGGGTGGCAATGCCACAGGCCCACTCCACACTGCTGGGGAGAGGGTCGTGCTTGTGCTTAGAAGCTTCAGTCATGTCTGACTCTTTGCGACCCCATGGACTGCAAACTACTAGGTTCCTCTGTCCATGGGATTTTCCAGGAGAGAGTACTGGAGTGGGCTGCATTTCCTTCTCCAGGGGATGTTCCCAACCCAGGGATCAAACCCAGGTCTCCCGCATCGCAGACAGGTACTTTATCATCTGAGCTACCAGGAAAGCCCCAAGAATACTGGAGTGGGTTGCAATTACTTTCTCCAGGGGATCTTCCTGATCCAGGGATCAAACCCACGTCTCTTAGGTCTCCTGCATTGGGAAGCAGGTTCTTTACCACTAGTGCCACATGGGAAGCCCAGGGAGAGAGTCACCCCAAGTCAAAAAGTCTGTGAGGTGGGCTTCACAGAGTCTTGAGTGTTCCAGGTGAGGGCTGATGAGAAGCAAGGCTAGTAGCCTGCAAGTAATTGAAGGGTTGAAGCTGCTTGAGAAGCAAATGGAACATGCAGGCTGGAGAAGGGCACAGTGGGTGGGGTCTGCCACCGGGGGAGGGACCTTCAGAACCACAGGGAGAGGAAGGTTTAGTGGCTGAGAGTCTGCTTCAGGGGTGCCTTCCTGAGAAGTGATGGAGAGTTCTCTTCTCAGACCAGCCTCCTGCTCCTGGGCTTCAGGAAAACAGCAGTGCAGGGTGTCCTGGAGGAGAGTGGTTAAGGAGACAGATGGTGGAGGGTGACTTTCGGGGACAAGTTCAAGGGGTTTATGTCACCAGGCAGGAGGAGTCACAAGGGGGCTGTGGTGAGGGAAGAGATGATGGGGAGGCAGGAAACTAGAATGGAACCTGCCTCCAAGCTTCTACCAGCCCCTCAGGCTGCAGCCAGTTGCTGTCCCCACAGGGTGAGTAAGCCCAGTGATGCAGGTCCTTCCTTGGGCCACCAGAGGAAAGGCAGCATGGACACCCAGCCAACCAGTGATGTGGGGCAGTCAACAGCCCGTTCTAAAGTGCTCTGAAGAGACAAACAGTGGTTCCAACCTGCAGGAACTGGGCAGACGGGGCCAGTGTGTATGTGTAACAGAAAAAAGGAAAAGGCAGAGAGAAAAAGAGGCCAGGAACCTTAGCAGAAAAACTTCCCACCCAGGCTTGACTTGAAAAGTACCGTTAACCCTTTAACAACATAGAGCTTCAATGTGCAGGTCCACTTAAAGGCAGATTTTCTCCCTCAGTAAATACGTATACAGTTGGGGCTCCCTATTCACGGATTTCTGCATCCGTGTGCATGCATGAATGCTAAGTCACTTTAGTCATGTTAGACTCTTTGCAACCCTATGAACTGTAGCCCACCAGGCTCCTCTGTCCATGGAATTCCCCAGGCAAGAACACTGCAGGGAAACCTGAGAACAGGGAGGACCAACTGTATTCACTGATTTATATAAGAGACTTGAGCATTTGAGGATTTTGCTACTCCAGGGGGGCTCTCCAAACCAATCTCTGGTGGATCCAAAGGAATAATTGTAATCTGAAGTCAGGAAAATGGTCTCTCCAGGGCTAGGGTGGGTGGGATGCAAGGCGAGGGGGAGGGGGAGGGGGGTGGCCTGTGTATGAAATGCTGCAGAGGGCTAGGAGCTGGGGCCTGGGACAGGGCTCAAAATCGGCCTCTGACAACTCCTTGGTTGCTGGCGAGGGGGCCCAGCCTCAGGGAATGGCTCTGTTTTCCAGGATTCTGCCATTGGCAGGCTGGGTAAAGATGAAGCAAACATGGTAGCCAGATCCTTGGCCTGGGAACCAACATCTCGAGGCTGTCTTGAGTAGCTGGGAGGTGTGAATTGAGGGCTAGGGTTGGGTGGGAAGATCTGGCATTGGCCACAGTTGAGGCAGAGGCTGAAGGCTGGGACTTGGTAATGACCTGCCTCTCAAGCTGAGAATCTTCAACTGCCCTGATGAGGAGAAGAAGCTGGGATCTGGTGCCTGTTTCTCCAAAAGGGGGAAGGGCATTGGTTCTGTAGATGCAGGCCCTGTAGCACCTTGATTTTGAGTAGCGGTCAGTTCTGTTTTCCCGCTCTGTGCTGCACTGGGGCTGTCCCTGCTGCCAGGATGTGTGAGATGTGAAGCCAACATGCTGGTGCTCTGAAATGGGTGGAGGAACTAGGGTGTCAGATACCCTGCTTCCCAGCCCCCACATGGCACCCATACAGAGATCCCATATTGTGCTCTTTTGTTATGCAGTGACCTCTGTCGTCATTAATCTCTAATCCAGCTCTAAGTGAAAGTCACTCAGTCCGACTCTTTGCGACCCCATTGACTATACAGTCCATGAAATTCTCCAGGCAAGAATACAGGAGTGGGTAGCCTTTCCCCTCTCCAGGGGAATCTTCCCAACCCAGGGATTGAACCCAGGTCTCCTGCATTGCATGTGGATTCTTTACCAGATGAGCCACAAGGGTAATCCAGCTCTAGGTAGATTCAGAGGAGAGGTAGATTAACACTTACTGAACATGGACCAGGCCAGTAAGCAGGAACATCCTGATGGGCACCTTCTAATGATAAGCATTCATGGATGGGAACCATGCAATAAAAAGTTAATTTTTTCTTTGCCTTTATTTTTGGGTAATTATATGTTGCAGAAACTATTATTAAAGCATGTTTGCATTTTCAGAGGATAAATTGGAGGTGTGATGAAGTGGGATTAAGTGGGAGACACGTCAGTCTGGGCTTTTAAAAAATTGTCCAGAGGTAATCCACAAGATGGATAAAACCAGATTGAGTTGACTACTGGAATTACTCGCAGTCAAGATCCTCATAATCAAGGATAAGGATCCTTAAACATGGGAAACTTCCTTTGAGGACCACTCAAGTTACAGATATCATCCCTTGTAATCTGTTATTTTCCAGAATTTTGAGACAGAGGGCCCAAAGGTGCCATAGATAATGTCACCACGGCTAGTGTCTTCGTGGCATTTCTTTAAGAGGGCCGAAGATACAGGTGAACGCCAGGTGGCAACAGATTGAATATGGGATGGAAGAGGAGCCTGCTGGAAAAGGGGAGAGGGGAGAAGGCCCACATGGTAAACAGGGTCAGGTGATACAGGGACCCACCCTGAAGCTCATTGAGGGCCACGGAAATTGGAAACACAGTCTGTAGCAGCAGGGGCGGTGATGGAGGGCGGAAGGCCCTCAAACACCAGAAAAAAGGTCCCTTTTGGCAGAGGAAACGCTGTCTTCCTCTTCCCCTGGGCAAGCGCTGGAGGCGGGGGCTAAGGGACAAGGCAAAAATGTCAAAAATCCCCTTGCCTAACTCTCATCCCTTCCAGGGCTGACTATGCTGTAGGAGTTCTTTCTCAGCCTCTCGGAGAAAGGGGGAGGGGGGACCCTGAGTGAGTTTAGTGAGGTTTGGAGCTTCGCCAGGTAGAGGGACGCAACCCCGGCCCCCTGTAGGCGAGCCTAGAGCCTCTACTCGGCGTCCCTCTGGGTGAAGGCGAGGTAAGCGAAAGTGGAGAGGAAGCCAGGGGCGTCGCGAGGCGGGGCCTCCGGGACGCCCAATCCCCTTCTTTCCCCGCCCATTCCCCGCCCCCTCCACTAATTTCGACCAACGGAGCGCCGCGAAGGGCGGTACCTGTCACGGCTGGCGTTCTGGGTGCGACTTTGCCCCCACCTTTTTTCCCCTCCCTCCTTTCTTTTTTTTTTAATCCCCTTTCTCTTTTTTTGTGAATGAAAAAAGGAGGTCGCTAGCGGTCCCTGGGACTGCAGCGCTAGGCGTCTTGGTGGCCGCGCCTTCGGAGCGGGCCCGGGCGCGTAGCAGCGGCGGCCTCGCCCACTCCTGCTCGCCGCCTCCGGCCTCCGCAGCCAGAGAGGACCGTTGGCGGCGGCGCGGCCCAGCCGCGGAGGTCGGAGCGGCAGCCCGCTGCCCGGCTCCGGCGCGCCTTCGTGACATTGGGCGCCGGGAGATGCTGATCCGGAAGAGGCAGTGGCCGCAGTGCCGCGCGCGCGGCCGCTCCCGGCCCGCCGTCCGGCCTGGGCTGCTCTGTCAGAGTTTCTGATGTAACGCGACCCAGGCCCGGAGCCCGAGCGGCGGCAGCAGCAGCAGCGCGGCGGCACAGGCATCGTCCTAACTTGCACCTGCGGAGTGACCCCAGCCATTTCACTAAAATGAGCGTGCTTAGCAGGAAGAGATGTGTTCCTTACACTAGAAATCACCCCGTCACATGTAGCGGTGTAAGTAAATGATTAATTTCTATTATGGCCGGGTTGCGAGCAGCCTCTGGAAACACGTCGCTTCCTGATTCTGCGTCCTCCCGGGGCCCCTGTCTGCGCCCGTCCTGATTTCCCTCGGGCGTCCTCTCGTCCCTGGACTAGAGCTTCGGCTCCTGGGGTCTTAGCGGGCGGGGGACTAACCTTTTCTGGGTTTATGTAGGGAAAGGAAAAGAACTTGATTGCCGTGGCATGCAGTGGCCTTCCCCTTCCCCCATTTAAATTAAAAAATATATATATATTGTATGTGTGTGCAGAACAGCGTGTCAAGAAAAAAGGTCCAGAGTAGTGGAAATGTTTCCGTTAAAAACGTTTAATGGAATGTGGGGTTTTTGTTGGTTTGTTTTCGCCATTCTGGAGATGTTTCTTTCAACCCATTCCATTGCAGTCTGTGCGTCTGAGTTCTGGCAAACTACGGGGAGAAACCCTTAGGGTTGTTTGTTGATGTTTGAAGAGGCTTATTCTGTGTTTAGGCTTGCATTTTTGTTCAACATGACTATTCAGCATCTTTTTGGGCCTTGCTGCCCATCGGATCTGTGAGGGGATTCATCTTTCTGCTTCCCCCACCACCCCCCAGTGTTACAGTGTCAGCGACCCCGATGGAAGCCTCCTTTAAATGGAAGGCCACCCTCGCTGGTCTTCTCTTCCTCATCCTGTCCATCCTCCTTGATCTTTACCTTCATTTTCAAGATATTCTTCCCTTTTGTATTTTGTAAGATGCAGGATGTGGGATATTGGTTGCTAGGAGACAAAGCAGGCTCCCAGGGAGATTCTGTTGTTTCCTTGACAACCAGACTAGGGCAGCTACAGATGAACAAGCCTCCTATCGGCTGTGGGAGGGAAATGGGGGGCTTTTCTCGGCTCTGCAAAGAGTGTGTGTAGGGGTGTGGAGGTGGGACTGGGAGCCTGTAAGGGTTGTAGCTAATTTGAGCACATGCCTTTTGTTCTGACCTGGCCTGAGTACAAAGAGCTGGGACATTGGTGGGCAGGAGGCTCTCTTTGGAGAAGGGAACAGGGATTGTGGGATGGGATGTGATGGGAGCATCTCAGTGAGTCTGGAATCATTGAGGAAGAGGTGTGGCCTGGGGGTCATGATAGCCATTACAAGGTGGCAAGGAAACCATAGTGTATGGGAGTTAATCAGGAAGCTCAGAAGGAATGGGGATGAGGCAATTGTGTGGAAAAGTCTAGAGTCATTGAAGGTGAGAGTGACAGAAGGAAAGGGGAAGTTGAGAGGCTTATTGAGTGGGTTGTGCCATTGTATACCAGCACTGTTGCTGTAAAGTAGCAATATTCTAGAGCAAAAATTACATTACTGTTGACAATGGCCTCATATCTCCAGGACAGGATCCCTCTAAAGACAGGCTTGATTAGACTAAGAGTTCTGCCCACTTAATTGGGCCAGTGTGTATCTTAAAAGAGAGATATAATTACACATAGAGATATGTAATCTGGCATTGTATAATACCACATTACATAAGAAGGCAAATACCTCCTTTTGGCCCAGGCTCTCTTGGCACAGATCCACCAAGATTCAAGACTTGCTCCTGATGCCCTCGTACCCATTTTCCAGAAGGGTAGACCATGGCACAGAGAAGTGAAGTGATTTGCTCTTTCCCAGATCAGACAGTGAATGAAGTTTGCCAGTCAGGCGGTTGGCATGGGGGTAGAGTTGGTGAGAATGATCAAAATTGGGAGGAAGTCAAAGGACAAGTAAGAGAAGGCTGCAGGGGTGCTGGGGAAATGGATGGGGAGGGGCCGCTCAGCCAGAGGAGCACCCAACAGGTCTGGTGTCTAAACTCCCAGCACAGCGTCGCTCTTCTGCTTGTTGGTTGGCTGTCCCCTGCTTAACCCTAGAGGTGCATAGGGTGCGTGTGAGTGTTTGAATTGTAGACTCACCAATCTTGGACCAGCACTGAACCACTCTGATGGTGTTCTGACATCCTTCTCGCCATCCAGATGCTCCTGGGTGTGAGAGCTGATGTGTCTCCTCGATTTCTCATCCCCTCTTCTGTCTACACAGCTCCATGCCACTAGGACCTCAATTTAAGAAAGAAGCTCTGTTGGCTAGCAGATTTCTCTCTTTCTCCTACATCTGTGTATATTTATATTGGGGAGTCTATCTGTTTTGTTCCTCAACTGATAAAACAGAAATCACAACCCAGATTCCTCTCAGCACCAACACATCCTTCCCGCTATCTGCCTTGAGACCAGGAGCTTCAAAGTGGGGTTCCTGCTCCTTATCAGGAGAATGAACTTGATGGGGAGGCAAGATAGTGGGCAGAATAATGGTTGCTTGCTGAAGAGGGTGAGAAGGGGCGGAGGAAGGAGAAGGAATGAGGCAGACAATTGCACTGGAGACTAGGGAGGGACCTGCACAGAGACCCCTGTTTATTTAGATCCTGTAAAGTTCCAAGAAAGAGGAGGCATGTGTTTCATTAGAAAGTCCTTGCCGTACCTTTTGCTAAGGTGACTGAGATGCATCCACTCAAGCAAAATCCCAGTTGCCATCGTTGGATATTTCAGGTCTGCATTTCTGCATGCTGGCATCTAGTTATAGCCCTGCAGGAGCTGAGCTCTTCTGTTGCTGCTGCTGGCCTGGCTCTTGGGCTGGATGGCTCAGCAGTGAGAGCTCCTGGGCAGCCTCCAGGACTCTTCTGGGCCCAGCCTTCCTTGGCCTAGGAAGGAGTCTTTCAAATTGCTCCAACCCCCAGCTGACTTCAGGACCCAGGGAGTGTGAGCAGGGACACGTCAGTGACCATGGTGAAACCAAGCTTGCTAATAATGCCTGCACTACCACTACCTTCTCTCTTCAACCCTCCTCCGGGGTGGGGGGTGGGTGGGGGGGGTGGATGCCAACTGGGAGGCTGTCAGCAAAATCCCTAAAAGCCCAGGGCCCCCTCCTGGAGATAGCTTTTTAAACACTGACATGACATTTTGACTACAGAAGGACCTTCTGTTTGTTCATTTGAGCCATCCCTCTCTGTGGGTGGATGAGCCGCTTCCTCTCTACCTAACACAGAAGGAAACTGAGGCAAACATTTCTTCAGAAATTCAAGCCTGAGTTTCTGGCTCTCTGCTTTCCCATTACCCGTGCAGCCAGTTTAATGAGCATCTTTCCAGAGTGCTGGTATCTGGGGGCTTCCAGCCTGAGACTCCTTCTCCCCAGGAAGGAGAAATGTGGAAGGGAGTGTATCTCATTTTCCCTGAAACTGGATGCAGGATACTTGGAGAGCAGGCCTGGGTAGGGGATGGGAAGGCTCACTGGCCCATTAGCCATGGGGTGTATTGTCCCAGATTTCCCAGGTGGCTCAGTGGTAAAGAATCCACCTGTCAATGCAGGAGATGTGGGTTGGATCCCTACAACCCACTCCAGTATTTTTGCCTGGAGATGGACTACAGTCCACGGGGTTGCAAAGAATCAGACACGACTGAATGACTGAGTACATACACACACATGTATTGTCCCAGGCCACTGCTTACCCCCCACTACCACTATCTCAATACTGAGTGAGCCCTTTAGGCAACAGGATGATCCCAAAAGAGGAGAGGAGAGGCCTGTGGACTGCTCAGGTGCACCCAGAAGCCACCTCCGCTTGAAGAATCTGGACTTCAGCATCTCCGTAAGGGGGCTGGGGTTGAAGGATAGCCACAGGCAGGCTCGAGTTTGGAAATTGACAGCCAGAGAAGGAGAGAGGCAAAGGTCACAGCCAGGAGGGCCGCTGCCCAGTCTGACAAGTCCATTAAATCTTAATTTAATTTTTTCATTTAAAATTTTAAGATTTAATTTAATTTCATCTTAATTTTCTCAACGGCCCTGCCCTCAGGCATGCTGGGAAGAAGGGGTGGGGACCTGGCCCTGACTTCCCTCCTCTCACTGTTTGTTGCTGTCACAGCCCTGCGGGCTGGAGGAGGAGAGCAAATGATAACCGAGCTTCCTAGCCAGACACCTCTCTTCCCAGGAGAGTGGGGACTGGCCCCCAAGCAGACTCCGCCTCAGGATCTCTCTCTAGCGTTCCCCAACCAGAGCCCTGCTGCTGGAGGCTGGAGGCAACAGAGGAAGACCAGAGATTCACCCAGTGGAGCTGTGCCTCCCAGCCTGAAGAGGCTCCTGTCTCCTCGGGCCACTGTGGAGCCTGTGCCTGGAAAGCTACGCACTCCCTTGTCCTCCTCTCTGCTCAGATGCTCAGAGAAGGGGCAGCCCGGGCAGAGAAGAGCTGCTGGTCCTGGCCCTCAGGGCCTGGTGTGCGAAGCTGTCTTGACTGCTTCTCTCCTCTCCCTCAGGTCCCGATTAATGGATTCTGACATGGATTATGAAAGGCCAAACGTAGAGACCATCAAGTGCGTGGTGGTGGGGGACAACGCCGTGGGCAAGACCAGGCTTATCTGTGCCAGGGCCTGCAATGCCACCCTCACCCAGTACCAGTTGCTCGCCACCCACGTGCCCACGGTTTGGGCCATTGACCAGTATCGGGTATGCCAGGAGGTAAGACTGCAAGTCTATGGCCTCGCTCATCTGGGCTTCTTCCCCAAAGATCTCTCCAGAGGGGGCCTATGCTGAGCACACTGAAGCCCCCTAAAGGTTGAATAGGGGCAGCTGAAGAGCACAGATCCTTGGGAGAGGCATGAAGGGAGCCCACCCCAGGGGAGGGGTCCTCAGCCTTTTGTGTTTGTCTGGACTGGAGCCTGGGGCATCTTGTGTAATCATAGCCCCCAGTAATGGGAAGCCCTGGAACTAGGAAAGGGGTGGTGCTTTGGAGAGATGAAAGCTGGCGGGAGAAAAGAAACTGCTGGCTAATGATACCAGAAGACCCAAGGCTGGGAAACATCTGATTGGCAGGTACAACTGGGAACAAGGACAGGCTCCTTGGGAGATCGCATCACTCCCAGGACTGTGCCCTCTGGAGTCTCTTCTGTCCTGGCCAGCTCTTGTTAGGGGATGCAGGTGTTCTAGGACACACAGAGGAGACAGTAGCTGTCCCTCCAGCCCCCATGCTGTGGGATGCAAGAGTGAGCTGACCCCACCTTGAGTCGGCATGCAGGGCCCCTAGGAACCATTGCCTTCGCTTCCCTCCCCTCCCCTGTCCCATCCCGCCCTCCTCCACCCCCCACCAGGTGCTGGAACGTTCCCGAGATGTGGTAGACGATGTGAGCGTGTCTCTCCGCCTCTGGGACACCTTCGGAGACCACCACAAAGACCGTCGCTTTGCTTATGGGAGGTAGGGAAGGCCCCTGCTGCCTTCAGGGAGCCAAGTAGATGGGGTTTTTCCTGCTTTCCTTGAGGTATGAGGCCGCTCTGAAACTGAGTGGAAGGAGTTTCACTCTGTAAAACTGGGAGGAAGGAGTGGAGAAAACAGCCCTGGGAGACTCTTGATGGGGAGGCAGCCTGGGCTGGGCAGGGAGCCGGCTTTGCAGTCGAGAGGCCTGGTTTCAGTTCTCCCCTGTTAATGAGTAACACTGGGACTTTGAGTAATTAGGAAAGCTGTTCTGAGATGAGCTTTCTCAGATGAGATGGTAAAAGTGATCATGTCTAAATCACAAGAGAGCTGTGAGGTCAACCCAAGAGTCTTTGAAAGCTCTCAAGTGCTAACTTAGGGGTACAGAAATAGGAGGTGCTATTATTAAATGTTTTGGGTAAGATCATGTGAGCCAATCCATACGACAGTTGTGGGACTGCAATGTAGGGATGCCGTTGGGTATGTGTGTTCTCCCTTGTTTCAGCAGCAGGGAACCTATCACTAGCTTTCTCTGCCTATAACCTCACTCTCTCCCACCCCCAGATCTGATGTGGTGGTTCTGTGCTTCTCCATTGCCAACCCCAACTCCCTCCACCATGTCAAGACCATGTGGTACCCAGAAATCAAGCACTTCTGCCCCCGAGCACCTGTCATCTTGGTGGGCTGCCAGCTGGACCTGCGTTACGCCGACCTGGATGCTGTCAATAGGGCCAGGAGACCCTTGGCTAGGTAGGGAGTCCTGGTGCCTAGGGAGGGGAAGGTGGCAGATGGGGAAGGGGGAGCAGGGGTGGGGGGAAGTTGTGTGTCTCTCAACTCCCTGCTCAGCCCTGAGAGAATCCACAGAGTCTCACATCTCTCCCTCCATTTGAAGCAGACTCACATAAGGGGCCAGTAAGAATGTTCATTCTTTCATCCATCCATCCATCCATCCACTACACACTGACTGGGCAATACTGGGCTAAGCATCATGAGGGGAGAAAGAGAAGGAGAGGTCATCTTTGTATGAAAGGAGCTTATAATCTTGCTGGGAGATGAACTGTATAAGTGAACATGTTAAAAACCAGCATGCTAATTGCCAGAGAGGTAGTCAGCTCTCCCACTATTTGGAGCCAGGGAGATCACCCAGGCCTACCATAGATAATGGAGGGCTTCCTGGAAGAAGAAGGGATTAGAGGTGAGCCTTGAAAGAATGGTAGGATCTGGCCAAACAGAGGAGAAAGGGAGTGGAAATGAGCAGGGCAGGAACCGGGCTTAGACCCAGATCCTCAGCAGGGACTCTCTCAGTCAGGTGAAAAACATACAGGATCGGGGGAATGCATTTCACCGCCCCCTACTTCTCCACCACCGACATGAATTTGGCTTCCCTTCTTGAACTTGCCAGGCCCATCAAGCCCAATGAGATCCTTCCCCCGGAGAAGGGCCGAGAGGTGGCCAAGGAGCTAGGTATCCCCTACTACGAGACGAGCGTGGTGGCGCAGTTCGGTATCAAGGATGTCTTTGACAACGCCATCCGGGCAGCGCTCATCTCCCGCCGGCACCTACAGTTCTGGAAGTCCCACCTCCGCAATGTGCAGCGGCCCCTGCTGCAGGCGCCTTTCCTGCCCCCCAAGCCACCGCCCCCGCTCATCGTGGTGCCCGACCCGCCCTCCAGCAGCGAGGAGTGCCCCGCCCACCTCCTGGAGGACCCGCTTTGTGCAGACGTCATCCTTGTGCTTCAGGAGCGGGTGCGCATCTTCGCCCACAAGATCTACCTCTCCACGTCCTCCTCCAAGTTCTATGACCTGTTCCTCATGGACCTGAGTGAGGGGGAGCTGGGGGGACCCTCGGGGTCAGGGGGCCCCCGCTCAGAGGACCACCGGGGTCACCCTGATCAACACCACCACCATCACCACCACCACCATGGCCGGGACTTCCTGCTCCGGGCAGCCAGCTTTGACGTGTGCGAGAGCGTGGAGGAGGGCGGGGGCTCTGGGCCTGCTGGGCTCCGGGCATCCACCAGTGATGGTATCTTACGGGGCAATGGGACAGGGTACCTGCCTGGGCGGGGTCGAGTGCTGTCTTCCTGGAGCCGAGCTTTTGTGAGCATCCAGGAAGAGATGACAGAAGACCCACTGACTTACAAATCTCGGCTGATGGTGGTGGTGAAAATGGACAACTCCATCCAGCCAGGGCCCTTCCGGGCTGTTCTCAAGTACCTGTACACAGGGGAGCTGGACGAGAATGAGCGAGACCTCATGCACATCGCCCACATCGCTGAGCTGCTCGAGGTGTTTGATCTGCGCATGATGGTGGCCAACATCCTCAACAACGAGGCCTTCATGAACCAGGAGATCACCAAGGCCTTCCATGTCCGCCGGACCAACCGAGTTAAGGAGTGCTTGGCCAAAGGCACCTTCTCAGGTATGAAACAGGCTTAAGAGCTGGTGTCCCAGAGGCAGGGGAGTTCCCTCCAGGAGCCTTGTGCGGAATCTGGGTTGGTCTGAGTAGCATTCTGAGTCATCTCAGCCACCGATGTCCTGGAGATACCGTGGCTCTGCTCCTGAAACCTAGAGCCCCCAGCCTGAGATCGTGGTCATATGGTGCTCACAGACTGTGGCTTCAGGAGGAAGCAGTCATCGGGGAGCACTCGACCATGGGGTTGGTTGTATCATATTCTTTCATCCCATCCTCATGTGATGCATCTTCTCTCACCCAACAGATGTGACCTTCATCCTGGATGATGGCACCATCAGTGCCCACAAGCCCCTGTTGATTTCCAGCTGTGACTGGATGGCTGCCATGTTTGGGGGGCCATTTGTGGAGAGTTCCACCAGGGAGGTAAGGCTAGGATGGAAACGGTTGGGGAGGAGAGAGGCTTATTCCCTTTCCATCTGAGGCATCTGTCACTTCATGGTACTTCCTTCAGCCTTGACTCTGTACAAGTCACCAAGTGATGGGCCCAAGAGAAGTTCATGAGATGGTTCCTATAGCCAAGGACTTTGCAATATACCAAGATGGGGAATTATGGTCACATCCTAGCTCTATAGTTTAGAAAAAACTTTTTTCTTAAAGCAGTAAGAACAGATTTTTATTCAGAAACTATTGCAATAGGGGAAAAGAGACCTCAGTATAGAACCGGTTTTAATTCTTAATTGAGCATGATCAAGTGGGGATTTATCATCAAGGAGTAGGGTGGGAGTCAGTGGGTGGAAAATTACTAAGAGGAAACGTCAGGAATCAGTGAGAATTCTAGCCAAATCAAGACCTAAGTTCAAATCTGACCTCCTTTCTACCCTTCTCTGGACTGTGACACTGACTGTCCATCACTCAGCCTTGTAGTTAACAGTGTCCTCCTTTGTGAATTTACTTCAAGTTCCAAGGATCCACACCCAGTTTCTCCAGTGGATCTGAGGTTTCCCTTGAGTATGGGTATGAGGTCTTTTATTTCTGCTGAGTACCCTTCTCAGCTCTGGTTCCTTAGTCAGTGCTCAGCAAATACTTGAATGAAAAGCTGAGCAAAGAATGTTAGAGCATAGCACCCTATAACCCAGAGAAGGGATTTCCTAAGATTTCTGTGTCAGGAAGATCCTTCGGAGGAGAGAAGGGCACCCCTTTCCAGTATTCTTACTTGGAGAATCTCATGGACAGAGGAGCCTGGGGGACTACAGTCCATAGGGTCGCACAGAGTCGGACATAACTTAAGTGACTTAGCATGCACTGGAAAGGGAGTCCTTCTGGGAGGTGAAGAGAAGGGTTTGAGATTTGAATTGTCTCTGCTTTCTGAAGCATGAGTGGGTTAGGATGTGCAAAGTGTGAGATGGGAACTCTCCAGAGCCACAGAAGCAGCTGTAAAGTTCCAGCCAATTCCCAGTGCAGCCTGGAGAGGCTGGCGGCTGATGAGAAAGCAGTTTTTGTGTTGGTCTCACTCTGGAGAGATCCCAGAGGCCCAGAGATGTAGCTTCGAGTAGCCCAGAGAGACCAGCTGGTGTTCGCTCCATTCATCCACATCCCACTTGCACTGCTCCCCAAAGGATAGAGTGGGGCCGGGTACGGGTGACCAGAAGGACTCCTTCATGCTTCCTCCAAACCAGAAGGATGCTAATGTGATTCTAGGTCCTTTTAAAAGCTGTTGGAGCCGTGTTCAGCAGATGGGTTCATTGCAGACTGTTGGTGTGGGAGATTAGCCTCTGGGGAAGGAGGGGTTCTGAGCAGGTCCAGGGACCGCAGAGAGATGGAGGCCTGTCTCCGGGAGACCAGCTCTCTAGGCCAGAGCCTTCTGAGTTCTTCAGAACTGCTGCTCTTTCCCTAAAGCTGGACCTTGCTGCAGCCTGCTCCATTCCTTCCCACCCACAGGTGGTATTTCCTTACACAAGCAAGAGCTGCATGCGGGCTGTGCTAGAGTACCTGTATACTGGCATGTTCACCTCCAGCCCTGACCTGGACGACATGAAACTCATCATCCTGGCCAACCGCCTCTGCCTGCCTCACTTGGTCGCCCTCACAGGTAGCTAAGCCTAGGGGAGGGGCCTCCAGGGAGGAGGAGGAGTCAGGGGACCCCCTGGGAGTCGTGATTTCTTCTCTCACCTGTCTCCTCCTAGGGGACAGGCCGCCAGCACCAAAGGGATACGTTTACATAGCGTGAGATACGTCGGTGCGTATTGGGGTTGTGGTGAGGACGTGGATGTAAAGAAACGTGTGAGAGGGATGCTTGGTGGGGTCACCTTATAGGTCTCTCTAGAGGTTATTGCAGTGCAGCAAGTGGGCACCAGTAGATGCCAGGGCTTGAGGTTCTCAGCTTGGCCACACTCAGGCAAGCTTAAGAAGTCAAAAAGAACAGAACACCGTTCCTCATTCCTACACTTGCATCTCCTTCTTCCTTTCCTTTTTCTTCCTCTTTCTCATTTCCTTCTTCTCTTCAACCTTCACTTTCTCTTTCTCCTTCTAGAAACACAGTAAACATTGACCTAATTGTTGGTCACTCCTAATTCTGTGATTCCTAGAAGATCCTGTGAGCTAGAGCTCAGGTTTCAGGATGGACCAACCCCAAAGGCTTGGGTGGAGCAGGGACTGGGGCAGGAGGGAGACCAAGGAGCAGCGCGTGGGGTCCCAGGGCAGAGGGAGAGATGGTGCAGTCCGGAGAAGTCATCTGGAGGCCGTGGTGCCCGCCGAGAGGTGGCGCTCCTGAGCTGGAGTCAGCATGTGCGTTCCATTGATGTTGGTGTTGGCACCTGTACTGGCATTGATGTCCAGGTTAATGTCCTTGGGTGGGTCGGGGGCGGAGAGCAAAGCCTCAGACACTGAGTTGAGGTTCAGGGAAGGACCTGCTGTTAGAGCTGCTATGCCTCGGCAGATGAACTTGGCTATGAGGGAAGCAGCAATGCTATGATGAGAAATGAGTTGAAAGGTGGGGCTTGGTCCCTGGAAGAAGGTGGAAATGATTGACCAGAATCAACTGTTAAGAGCTGAGCCTGCAGAAGCAGGCCAGGGGACACTGAGGGCTTTAGGGCAGGGAGTAAGAGGCTTCTAAAGATTTCAAGTACAGAATTCCCTGGTGGTCCGGTGGTTAAGACTGCACTTCCACTGCAGGGGGCATGGGTTCGATCCCTGGTCAGGGAACTAAGATCCTGTGTGCTGAGCAGTGCGACCAATAAATAAAAAATAAATAAGATCACAGCTGCAACAATTTGAAAAAGTGGTGCAGCGTTCCCAGAAAACAGTCCAAACTCTTAGACTAAACAACTTTTCAAAGACTTGCTATAAAGAAATGGCCCAAATGGAAAAAAAAAATGTATTCAGGTGTTTCTTTAAGTTTGTTTCATCATAGCAAGCAATGAGAAACAAGTCAAACAGGCACACTGGTTAAGCACACATGGATGAATTTTGCAAGGTAGCCATTGAAAATGTTACCTCTCACTGCTGCATGGAAAGGCTTGTAGAAAATAACATTGAGTGGCCTTTCCTGTGAAATGCTCCATACTCACTAAAAAACACATTTAAAAAATATGTTCCTATGTACCTTGTCAAGGAACACTGGAAAATGCCAAGTGTGGTATAATAAGTGACATGTTTTATGATATAAGCTCACTATGAAGTTATTTTGTGATGAAAGCTTACTATGAAGCTTAATTTTTTAAATGTTAAATAGCACACAAAAACATGTAATATGTGTTCATCTTAATAAATATTACAAACCAAAATGTCCCTTGCTCGCCACATCAGAGCCCTCAGTCTGTCCCTCTCAACCACAGGCCCTCCCTACCCCAAAAGTAGCCATTCTGCCTATTGCTCTAAGATATTATTTATGATCTCTCTTCCTTACTCTTCTTCATAGTTTTATCATCCAAGTGTGCATCCTGAAACACTATAGCATAATTTTATTTTTTATATATCTTTTAAGGTTTTTTTAATCTGTAAGTACCTTGTCTGTTTAAAAAAAACCAAAACTTTCCCTTGCGACTTGTTGGAAAAACCTCTGATCCAGGAAACCTAGATTTTTTTTACTGATTGCCTTTCTGTAGTACACCATATTTCCTTCCTATCAACTGGCCTTCAGGTCTAGAGGCTAGATTAGATCCAGTCTTCTTTTGGTGAAACTACATTTTATAGGTTGTTTCTGCTTTTCATCAAGAAGCATAGATCATCAGCTTTCCTCTCTTTTTGTGGTGTTAGCAGCTATTGAGTTTTATTGCCTGGATCCATTCCTTTATTAAGTGTTGTGAAATGGTAATATTCTAGTTCGGTCTTTTTTTTTTTTTTTAATCTGTTGGAATACTTTCAAAAGGAGAGAGACTCTCCCTCACCTATGGCTTGTTTTCCCAGTAGGATAGTTCATATAGGAAAGGCAGGTGAATATGTGATATTTTAATTTACCAGTTGTTTCTCTTTTCTCTTATATTTATGTTCTTATTTGGCTGCAGTGAAGTCTTAGTGGTGGCATGAAGGATCTTTAGTTGCAGCGTGTGGGATCTAGCTCCCTTACCAGGGGTTGAACCTGGGTCCCCTGCATTGGGAGTGCCGAGTTTTAGCCACTGGACCACCAGGGAAGTCCCACCAGTTTTCAAGATACACATTTGTTTCCTATCATTCTTTGAGAGTGACCGGTTTGTTTTTTGATATCAATATTACATGTGATTATGAATTCTTGGACTCGAACATACTCTCTTGGTTTTTAGTTCAGTTCAGTTGCTCAGTCATGTCCGACTCTCTGTGACCCCATTGACTGCAGCATGCCAGGCCTCTCTGTCCATCACCAACTCCTGGAACCTACTCACACTCATGTCTCTTACGTCAGTGATGCCATTCAGCCATCTCATCCTCTGTCGTCCCCTTCTCCTCCCGCTTTCAATCTTTCCCAGCATCAGGATCTTTTCAACTGAGTCAGTTCACATCAAGTGGCGAAAGTATTGGAGTCTCACCTTCAACATCCGTCCTTCCAATGCATATTCAGGACTTATTTCCTTTAGGATTGACTGGTTTGATGTCTTTTCAGTCCAAGGGACTCTCAAGAGTCTTCTCCAACACCACAGTTCAAAAACATCAATTCTTTGGCACTCAGCCTTCTTTATAGTCCAACTGTCTCATCCATACACGATTACTGGAAAAACTATAGTTTTGATTAGATGGGCCTTTGTTGGTAAAGTAATGTCTCTGCTTTTTAGTATTCTGTCTAGGTTGGTCATAGCTTTTCTTCCAAGGAGCAAGAGTTCTTTTAATTTCATGGCTTCAGTCACCATCTTCAGTGATTTTGGAGCCCCCCAAAATAAAGTCTCTCAGTATTTCTGTTGTTTCCCCATCTATTTGCCATGAAGTGATGGGACCGGATGCCATGATCTTAGTTTTCTAAATGTTGAGTTTTAAGCCAACTTTTTCACTCTCCTCTTTCACTTTTATCAAGAGGTTCTTTAGTTCTTTGCTTTCTGCCATAAGGGTGATGTCCTCTGCATATCTGAGGTTATTGATTTTTCTCCCCGCAATCCTGATTCCAGCTATCGGTTTTAAATAATTGCAGTTAGCCTTATGGAAACTCAGATACTCTACTGCTCCTTTAGCCTGTAGAAGCTTCTTCAAGTTGGCTGCAGAGTCTCTAGAGGAGCTTTCTGATGCTCTGGAATGACAAGATGTTCAGGTTCATCTTGTACATTTCCTGCCCCATACCTGGAATCAGCCATTTCTCTAAGAAGTCTTGGCTTCCTGTAGTTGGAAATGGGATTTCAAGACTACACTATTTGCATTAGCAATGCTTTTGCTATTGGGATGGCTGTTGTTTCTAGGTCTTTTTCCATGGACTGAGCTGAGAAATATTACTTTTAAAGATAAAACACTTCATGAGTTTATACTGATACAGTTAAAATTCAGAACTGAAAGTGTTTACTTCTTCCCTTGAAACATCTTAACATGAAATGCAAGGTTAGTACACAACTTGTTACAAAATTTAAATTAATATGAACAACTTGATTTAATCCTTAGTTCTAATCCATAGTTCTCAGCAAATTTGAGATTTAATACCCTCTCCCATCAGTATCAATGGCTGATTCTCAGGGGTGGGGGCTTTCACCCCACCTGTATAACTCCTTGCTGCAACATTCGTAGCTTAAAAAACCTTCATAGGTTATTCTAGTCTCCTCCTTCACTTCCCACCTCCACTCCAGTGGGAAAGTCTTGCTCTAATCCTGGTTTCCTCACTGTGGGAGCAGACTTAAATTTCCTGTGGCCTTTCCTGGTCTGTTGGGACTTGCTCTGGTCTCTCTTTGCCCTGCCATGGGCCCCTGCTGGGGTGGCGGGGTGGATAAACAAGTACTTGTCCACTCCTGTGGTTCTTCAGCCCATTCCTGGCTGTGTGTGTGTCACAGAGCAGTACACAGTGACTGGGCTGATGGAAGCAACTCAGATGATGGTGGACATCGATGGGGACGTCCTTGTGTTCCTGGAACTGGCTCAGGTAGGATGACAGGGAAGGAATCTCTCCAACATTCTCAGCTCTGGGCTCTGTCTGCCTGTTGGCAGCAATTGGGGAGGGTTCGGGAGGTGATGGGTAGGAAGGGAACCCACTGACAGACTTGGTTCCCACAGTGGGCAGACCCATCTCATCCTCCAGGCCAGAGGATTCACCCCAGCATGCCAAGAGGAGAGGCTGGTTGTGGCAGGAAGGGACAGAGACTTCAGGCAACCGTCGGGCAGGGGAGGGAAACTCAGAGTCCTGTATAGATGCAGTTGCTGCCTGCTGAGGTCATTTAAGGCACGTTGGGGACTCTCCATCGAAGATGAACTTCCCACCTCCATTTTCCCAAGTGATAGTGTTAGTTGCTCAGTCATGTCTGGCTCTCTGCGACCCTATGCACTTTAGCCTGCCAGGCTCCTCTATCTATGGGATTCTCCAGGTAAGAATACTGAAGTGGGTTGCCATTTCCTCCTCAAGGGGATCCTGCTGACTCAGGGATTGAACCCAGGTGTCCTGCATTGCGGGCACATTCTTTACTGTCTGACCCACCCAAAAAAGGCAAGCAAAATCTCCTCTACCAGCCCTCAGGGTGCCAAAAATTCTAAAGATTAGTTTCCAAAGTTAAAATATGGCAGACACGCCTGGGAGGTCATCTCTAAGCCCAGTTGTCAGCACCTTAGTGCGGGCTGCTCTGGTCCAGCATGAAGGACAAGGGGTCAGATCTGAGGAGGGCAGACCCAGTAAGAGGCTACCTTATAGGACTGTGGGTTTCAGGGGCTGCTGGGGGCAGGTCACGGGTGAGATGGTGGTGATGATGGTGCCAAGGAGCAAATCCGTGTCATTCTACCATGGTTTTGTGTAGCCTTGCCTCTCAAGGTGGGTTCTTTGTGACTCAGGGCCTTTGCCCACCTGTGCCAAAGCTCTGGCTCTGAAGGCAAAAGTAGACATCTGTGTGCAGACCTTGGCCCAGGGGTCCCAGCACAGACATGCTCCTGTCTGTTCCCAGTTCCACTGTGCATACCAGTTGGCTGACTGGTGTCTTCATCACATCTGCACCAACTACAACAATGTGTGTCGCAAGTTCCCCCGAGACATGAAGGCCATGTCCCCAGGTGAGCATCCCTGGCGGCATTTGTCGCTTCCCTCTCCTTGGGTCCAAACCTCTGACCTGACCCCAGGGCACCCAGAGGCTGCCAAAGACCCCTGTGGGTGGGGAGTAGCCTGCAAACATGCACCCAGCCCAGTGGAAGGGGTCCTAGGAAAAGCGCTGGCGTGGTGGGCGGCTCCCCCGGCCCACCGGAGACCTTGGGAAATTCATTCTGCCCCTCTGAGCTTCTGCTTTTCACAGGTACAGTCAGACTAGAGGTGGTATTTTTTAGATGTTTGTGGACCAACCTCCACAATAAGAAATATATTTTGTGTTTGTTTGTTAATTTTTACAGTGTTGGTTGGTTTCTGCCAAACAACAATGCAAATCAGCCATAATTATACATATATCCCCTCCCACTTGAGCCTCCCTCCCATCCCCACATCCCACCCCTTTAGGTTATCAAGAATTACATTTTATCTTGTGACACAGTACACATATTGAAAAATTTATCAGTTGTTTTTAATACTGTTCATGACTCATGACATTAATTTCATAACCTAGGAACGGGCACAAGTCACAGCTTGGAAAACACAGGTCTGGGTATCCTCTGGGGTCCCTGCAGCTTGGTCTCTGCTTAATTGATGTCTCAGGTCCTGGGGCCTGTCGGGAATCCAGGGATCCAGGATTCATGGAATCCAGGGAGAAGTGTGGCTGGCCTTCCCCCAGTTCCTGCTGCTCAGTCTTGAGGTCTTCATTGGGCACCGTCTGCTTTGCTGTGACCCTCCTCCCCACTAGTATTCTACCAGTTCTCCCACTCCTGCTCTCTCCTCGTCACCCTTCTAGCATTTTCTTTCTAAAGCATAGCTCCAACTGCATCACCTCCCTGATCCCAAACTTCTATGGAGCCTCCACACCTTCTAGAATAAGTCCAAACCCCTCAGCCTAGCCTTCCCTCCCATCTGACCTCCTGCATACCCCCACCCCCCGCACCTCCCCTCTGAGAGCCTCAGCTCTACCAGCTGCATCTGCTGTCACCCCAGCCAGGCTGAGCATCTTCTTGCCCACAGCTCTTCTTGCCGTTTCTCCCTCATCCCTTCCCGAAGCCTGCTTTATTCTCCGAACCTTGATAATATCTTCTCTCTGCCTTTGAAGAAAAACACAAGTGGAAATGCCTTTCCCCAGTGTGGACTGTTGGCTCCACTCCCTGGGCAACTGACTCTCTTTGGGGGCTCAGTGAAGGCAGGGCTTCCGCTTCCGGTCCCCAGGGGTTGAGGACTAGAGGCATGTCCCATGGCAGCGGGGTTGGGGTGGGAGTCCCTCGGCCCCTCCTCCCGCGTCCTCTTCAGCCAGCCCTACTGCCGTTCTGCCCCAGAAAACCAGCAGTATTTCGAGAAACACCGGTGGCCACCCGTCTGGTACCTGAAAGAGGAAGACCACTACCAACGGGCCCGGAAGGAGCGTGAGAAGGAGGACTATCTGCACCTGAAGCGGCAGCCCAAGCGGCGCTGGTTGTTCTGGAACAGTCCATCCTCAGCGTCTGCATCGGCCGCCTCCTCGGCATCCCCATCCTCTTCCTCGGCTGTGGTCTGAAATGCTGCCACCCTCTTCTGACCCTGCTGCTGTTGTCCCCACTTGTCTTTGCCCCTCTGCTCCTCTGCATCGCCCCCTCCACCTCCCAGGGACAGAGGACTCGCATAACCAGGACCCTTTGGGTGGAGCTGCTCTCACCAGCCAACATAGCTCAGCACAGAGAGGAGGGAGCCTGGCCTTGTGGACCAGAGCAGTGGCCCTGTGCGGAGATTCTGATTCCATGGCCGGCCGGGAGAGAACTCCTGGGAGGCAGGCATTGGGCAGAGAGCTGAGGACCGTGGCATCTTGTCTGTGGGTCGGAGAACCCTAGCCTCAAAGGGGAAACTCTCCTGCTGGGAGGCTGTGTGTCCTAGTCTGTGCAGGCAGCCCCCTCCCAGGGAGCAGCAGTGGGCAGGCAGAGTTCTACCTCTGTGGGCCCCACGTCTCCATCAGTGGACTTAAAGGGTTGCAGAGGCTTTGTGGGCCTTTCCACATGGAGCCTACTCAAATCCTCACTGGAGAAGTCAGGGTAGAAATTAAGCCTTCAGAGCCCAACTCCAGGCTTCCACCCCTGTGGTGCAGCTGCCAGAAGCCGGAAGTGGAAGGCTTGCCCTCTGCCAGCATCGCTTCCGGGGCTGTGGGTATCCAGGCCTGAGAAGGTGGCAGAGGTTGTTCAGAGCTGCAGCCCTGGAAGCAGCGCCTCTTGGTGCAATGAGAAACTTCTCTTTCCCCCCATCCTTTACCGCTCAGGTTTGGAGATGGTAACCCAAGGAAATGCTGGAACAGGGGGAGAGAAAGTAGAGGGTGATGGGACCTGAGTCCAGCAATCCCACACTCCTTTGGGCTCCTCCCCCAGCTGCTGGCCAGCACAGCTTCTTACAGGGAGAGGGTAAATTTTGCAAAAAAACGCAGACAACAATGAACAAAATCACCACCGACAAAAACATCGTGGCCTCTGTCCCCTCAAAGGAAGAAAAGCAGAAAAAGACACTGGATGGCTCTCGATTTTATAAAGCCAAGCAGGGGTCCCCATGTGGATGAGGCAATGGTCGAGGTGGTAGAATTGACTCTGATGCTTTTCAGGAAAGCAGTGTCACTGGCTGTGACCGAGGACATCCTGGCCCCGCTGACTGACTCTGGAGGGCACGGTGCACGCCTTCAGCATGCTGGGGATGAGGTTACAGGGGTGGGGAGGGTGGGCTCGGGAATCACCATGGTGTTGGACCCATCACGAGAATCAGACTGTCCTCAACTTCAGCAGGTAACTCCATAGGATATGATCGTGTTGAAGGGGTGGGAAGTGGTAGGGGTCAAAGATCAGGGAAAAGGGCACTGACATGGAGAATAGGACTCCTGTAAAGCAGGATCGTAATGAAGCATGTGACCTTAGTACTGGTTGGTGATAACAGGGAAGAATGGGGGAATTGAACCAGCAGCAAAACCAAGGTCAGTCCAGAGAAGCGGAGGGAGGAGTCTGGAGGATGCTGGAGGATTAAAACAGTATCTTGCAGCCCCATGGGGGAAAGCTGGACTACAACTGACTGTCTCCCCCTTTTCTAATTCTGATTTGTATCTCATTCCACACACCCTTGTTTCAGAACACAGGGTCCCTCTGATGAAGGTGGAGCCAGAGAGACTGAGCGCCTGTCCTCAGCACTCAGGAATCTCATCTAAGAAAGATGCTTTAGGGAGAGGAATTGGGTTTTGTTCTCAGGGCCCGGTGTGGGGGGCTCTACCCCCAGGAATCTGGCATAGAGCAAACCCCCCGCAAAATGGAAACTCTGCATCAATTTTGTGGTGCCAAGACCTAGAGATTTGAGGTCAAGGCCTCATCAAGAGAGGGAGCAGGAGGTGGCAGGTCAAGTGCGTCTTCAGTGGCTGTGACCCATGGTGTTGGAGCCCTAGACTTCAAGGCGGCGGCTGCCTCAGCTCTAAGTTCTCCAGGTTGGGGGCTTGGAAACCAGACATGTGCTGCCCCCTACTGGCTGGTTATCTCACTTCTGAGCTCAGGGTGAGGCTGAGGTGAAGGGGGACAGAAGGGGAGCCTCCCAGGTGGGGTGTGCTGCTCTGCACCAGCACCTTCACTCTGGGAAGGGTATAGGAGGGGCCATGGGGGCCTCCCAAGAACCCTAGGGGGATGGGAGAGCCAGGACCTGAAATCCAACCGCAGGGAAATTAGATCTCCATGAGGTTGCAGGCCTGAGTCATCTGGCCCACTGATGAGGATACAGAAAGGCCAGCAGGGACAGAAAGGGAAGGTGGCTCAGCAGTGGCAGGAGGCTCACAAGTGAGGGGCCACAGCAGGATCCTAGCAAGCAGGGTCTCACCACCCTTCCCAATAGCTCTGTCAGAGCCAGTCCATACCTCTAGGGAGCCCAGCAGGCCCAGCTGGGACTTAGATACCACCTGGAGAGGTTGTGGGGGACCCAGGCCAGCCCAGTCAGGGGAAGGGCAGGGAGGAGAGGGATGGAGGAAGGGCTGAATTCTAGTCCCCCAGGAATCTGGTGCCCAGAAATCTTGAGTCAGAGCAGGAGACATATTCATGCAGGGCATGCTTGAGCCTGAGGCATAAAATGGGGAAGGAATGAGTGGGTCACACAGCAAGAATACACACTCCTGCACCCGTGTCACTCAGAACTACTCTAGAGGAGAATGGGAGGATGGGGGAGAAAAACACACACGCCTCTTTTTATATAAAATTGCATATTTAATTTGGTCATGAATTCATAAACACATGAGTATTTTGTACCTAATTGCCTTTCTTGTACTGTTTGATATTTCCAACAAACTCTTCTAAGGTGAGAACTTCCAATGGAGAGAAGAGTGAAAAGATAAATAACCACTAGTGAAACACTTATTAAGTGCCTATCGTGGGTCAGGTGATCTTTGGATTGGATATAAAACAAGGCAACTTCATGATCTCATCAAGCTTACCTTAAATAAACATGATGAACACTGGCAAGGCTAATACTTTAGGTGGGCACTAAAGAAGTCCTCTGAGAAAGGGATAAGTGACTTGACACTTGATTGACAAGAATTCATTTCTATCTTCCTCTGAAGATGAAGGCAGAGTGTCCTCCACAAAAGGAACAGCAAAAGCAAGAAACACGTGACTTCTGGGGGACGGAGGGACAGTAGGGCAGAACCTCTGAAAGGAAAGAGGAAAGGGCTATTGCACCAAGGCCACCGAGGTAGGAGCCCTACCAAGCTCCACTGGAACACCATACCCTGAATGTCCCTAAATACTCAGCCAATTCTAGTTTGGGTCCAGCCATGCCAGTCTTTCCATCACAAAGTTTTGAGATGGAAAAGATAAACTGAGGAGTACTAGTTTCATAATATCATTGTGCCATGACTGGAACACTATAGAGATAGGTGTGGTAGAAGGAGGGCTTAAGTGCTTACAGAGTATTAAAAGTAAGTGGAAGTGATCTGCCCTCCCTGGACTGAGGTTGCTGCAGTGCATCTTCCACACTAAGAGTGGTCAAGCAAGGAAACCTCTCACTAAGAACTGGGAAGGGAAAATGAAGGAGGAGCCAGAGAAGGGGAGGAGACACCAGGAGAGGCCCCCCTTGCATGTCTTTATTCTGAAAACAAGATCACAATACAGAGACTGGGCAAGATGGCAGAGCAGAAAGACCCTGAGCTTGAGTCCTCTCGTGGGCAGCCCAAATTACAACTATTTGCAGAACAAACACCGATATAAAAGACAGGAACCTACCAGCATAGATCTTATACATAAAGCAGGAACCACACTGAGATGGTTGAAGTGGGCAGACTCACAATATCATCAGGTACCATATTCCAGAGTAGACAACACACAAAGTAGAGAATTATATTGCAGGGTTTTTCCACAGGAGAGTTCTGAGCCCTAGTTGGGCTCTCCAGCCCAGGGGTCCTGCATCAGCAAGATGAACCCCCAGAGCATTTGGCTTTGAAGGCAAGCAGGGTCCTAATTTTGCGTGTCCCACAGGACTGAAGGAAACAGAGACTTCAGTCTTAAAGAGCACACATATGCACTGGGACCAAGGGTAAAAGTGGCCCCTTGATGGGAACCTGGGTTAGAGCTACCTGCTGGTCCCAGAGAGGCAGTGGGTGGGTGCGGCAGTGGGTATAGACACTGGTAACAACTATACTTCTCACACTGTCCATGGGATTCTCATGGTAAGAATACTGGAGTGGGTTGCCATTTCCTTTTTCAGTGAACCATGTTTTGTCAGAACTCTTCACCATGACCCACCCATCTTGGGTGGCACTGGACAGCATAGCTCATAGCTTCATTGAATTACGCAAGTCCCTTTGCCATGACAAGACTGTGACCCATAAAGGGGGTTGACAGAGGAGCTTGGCAGGCTATAGTCTATGGGGTCCCAAAGAATTGGACACAACTTAGCGACTGAACAATAACAGCCGTACTTGGAAGCTTCTTCTATTGGTGGATACGGGTGCTGGTAGGCACTGTTGTGGAATCTTCCCTCTAACTCATTAGCCCCAATAGCTAATGAGTTGGGTGAGGTTGATCAGCTCCACCCAACAGCCTGTAAGCATCAGTGCTGGGATGTTGTTACTGTTCAGTTGCTAAGTCATGTCTAATGCTTTGCAGCATGCAAACAGACTGCAGCATGCCAAGCTTCCCTGTCCTTCACTATCTCCCAGAATTTGTTCAAACTCATGTCCATTGATGTCAATGATGCCATCCAACCATTTCACTCTCTGTTGCCCCCTTCTCGTCCTGCCCTCAATCTTTTCCAGCGTCAGGGTCTTTTCCAATAAGTCAGCTCTTTGCATCAGGTGGCCAAAGTATTGGAGCTTCAGCTTCAGCATCAGTCCTTCCAATGAATATTCAGGGTTGATTTCCTTTAGGATTGACTGGTTTGATCTCCTTGCTGTCCAAAGGACTCTCAAGAATCCTCTCCAGCACCACATCAATGTTCAGCCTTCTTTTTGGTCCAACTCTCACATCTGTTCATGACTACTGGAAAAATCATAGCTTTGACTATACAGACCTTTGTCAGAAAGTAATGTCTCTGCTTTTTAACATACTGTCTAGGTTTGTCATAGCTTTTCTTCCAAAAAGCAAGTGTCTTTTAATTTCATGATTGCAATCACTGTCCACAGTGCTGGGATGCTTCAGGCCAAACAACAGCCCCACCCATCAGCAGACAAGCTGAATAAAGACTTCCTGAGCCCACCACCACCTCTAGGCATGCCTCTAGACATGGCACTGCCCACCAGTGGGCCAAGACCCAGCTCTACCTGCCAGTGGGCAGGCAAAGGCCCTGCCCTCCAGGAAACTTTCACTAGCCTCTGGACAGCCTCACCCACCAGGGGGCAGAATGCAAGAAAATCACAGTCCTGTAGACTGTGGATGCAACCTATACACAGCAGGGCCCTAACCCTGCCTATTAGCAGGCCAATACAAGCTACAGGACACCTCAGATTCGATCCCCAATTGTGTCAGGAACTATCCCGCTCCTCTTGCACTACTGATCTTCCACCAACTCAGGATACCTGGGCCCTGCGGCCAGTCTCCAGGACATGGCTCTGCCTGCCAGTCATTTGGCACTAACCCCAGGACTTGGCTTCACCCACCAGTGGGTGGGAAATAGCCCAGGAGTTTTCTGGACCCTGGCCATGCCCACCAGTGAGCCAGCACTAGCTCCGGGTCCCATGGGGTTCTGCAGCCAGCTTCCTTGTGACCAGGTACCACTAATGAGTAGCTGGTAGCCTCCACACAAGGTAGGCCCTAGCAACCAGGCCTATGATACTGCCTACATAGTCCACCCCCAACAACAGAGGGAACACCCCCTAGAACGGGGTCCCCAAACCTCCAGGATCTAATGCCTGGTGATCTGAGGTGGAGCTGATGTAATAATAGCCAAAATAAAGTGCATAGAATTGCCAACAAGATCTTGAATAGAAGCAGTAAAACAGGACATCTTGGTCTTATTCTCGATCTTACAGGAAAAGCTTTTTGTCTCCTGGATAAACTCTTTGAAAAAGCCCTTTGATTTTTTTTTTTTTTTTTTGATGATTACCTTGTCCTTCTGAAACCCAGGAACAATATTAAACAAAATGAAGAGGCCAAGACTCAGAGAAACATGGCTCAGTATTTTAAGAAGTATGAAGATATATTTGGTCCCTCAGAGGACTCACAGAACAAAGACTTTCAACACAGCTTAGTTTGCCTCTTCAGCAGAGCTGAAAAACTAAAAACTAAAACTATTGGAGAAGCCTAGAAGATTCAAAAGCAGATAAGTTTTCTGGACTCTTGGAATACCTTAACAAAACTCAAGAAGATGCAATTAAAGTTAGAGTGGACTTCCCCAGTGGCCCAGTAGATAAGACTCCACACTTCTGCAGGGGTCATGGATTTTAATCCCTGGTCTGGAAACTAAGATCCCACACAAAGTGTAGCATGGACAGAAATGTAAGTTAAAAGAAATCCCCCCTCAAATGTACTACAATTACATTAGCTCTCATCGTAAATTTGAAGCAAGGTATGAGGACCCCGAACTGATCCACCTCGGTCTGCTCAGTGGGAAGATGTGAAAAATGACTTGAAAACCAGACAGAGTTTAAAGACAGCAACACAGAGCCCAGAGGTGACCCCCACGGGGCAAATGTCAACACATGAGAATCCCTCTACTGACCCTGGTGGTGTTCCTTTCCGCTTTCAGCTCAGTGATTTCTACTTCTCTTGCAAGCAGCTGCTCCCTGTGTGTATTTAGGTCTTGAGCTACTGTTAACTCCTAGAAAACAGGTAAATGAGTAAGTAACGAAATGCAGACACAAATGAAAAAGAGAGTGAGACTCCGAAGAATGACCCTGTCAAATCTCTCCAGCCTCCACACAAAGGATCTCCTTGCCCCTCCGGAGAAGAGGGGTTCTGGTGACCCCAAGACCACATAGCCCACCACAACTCAGGCGGGCCTTCAGCCTCCACCTCGACCTGGCAGGCACACGGCAGGGGAGAGCCCGGACTCCAAGCCTGCCTTCTCAAGACCCAGGGAAGACTGAGAAACTTTCCTAAACATAAACCTAACAACAAAGTGAATAAAGAGATTCTTAAACAACACACAGACAGGTGACCTAGAAACACTGGGGAGAGTGAAGAAAAAAGGGAAGGTCTACAAGGCTACCAGACTTTGGAGTGTTTCTCTGGGAAAAAGGCAGATGGCACCCCAAGGCCATCTGTTAGCCTGACTCCACTGAAGTCACCCAGTCATTCAATAAACTGGTTAAAATGTTAAATTCATTTTATATATATTTTATCACAATTTGTGTGCACTCGGGGCCGTCCACCTGGTGAACTTGCTCAAACTGAACCACATGGAGTCTTTCATTCTTCTGTTTTTCTTTGCACAAATAAGAAAATCCTGGGCTATGTATCCTCTACTACATACTGAGTATTCAGCACCTAGAAGAGTGCCCAACACTTGTAGGAGGCATGTAGTAGACATGTGAAGCTATGAGGGTGTATGTTATACATGTAAGCAGTAGGTACCCATCATTAAAATAGTGAACACACTGTTCTGTGCTTTGTAAGATGGGAGACATTAAGGGGCTTAGCATTTCTGCTTCAAGGACTGACACTATAGCTCAATCCACATGCCACAGTGACTCCTCCAGCCAGTGTTTCCCTTCTTTGGAAGAAGGGAGACATTAAAGGGCTTAGCATTTCTGCTTCAAGGACTGACTCTATAGCTCAATCCACGTGCCCCAGTGACTCCTCCAGCCAGTGTTTCCCTTCTTGTGGGGCCCCCGCCCATCCTC
Source organism: Antilocapra americana (assembly GCA_007570785.1). Classification (NCBI taxonomy): domain Eukaryota; kingdom Metazoa; phylum Chordata; class Mammalia; order Artiodactyla; family Antilocapridae; genus Antilocapra; species Antilocapra americana. Next base: position 28,994,245 of record ML661897.1, on the reverse strand, counting down.
CACGCAGCACCTGCACAAGCTCTTATAAGGTAAACCTGCTGGGGTCAATCCTGCCCACTAAGGCCAAAACACCCTAGCCAGCAGGGCCCGCACCCATGCTAACAAAATGAAACACATCCCCAATGCTTCGCCAGGTGAGGGCCAATCCAACAGGCCCAGCCCCCGGCTGCTCTCACCGAAGACCACTCTGCTTCCAGGACTTGGGCTAAAGCCAAGTTCTTCCTCTTTTTGGCCTTTGCCTTGGGGTTGCAGTGTGGGAAAAGTGCCCACAGGTGGGCCCTTCTGCTACTCAGTCTCCTTGCCATCCAAGGGACTGTCAAGAATCTTCTCCAACACCACAGTTCAAAAGCATCAATTCTTCGGTGCTCAGATTTCTTCACAGTCCAACTCTCACATCCATACATGACTACTGGAAAAACCATAGCCTTGACTAGATAGAACTTTGTTGACAAAGTAATGGCTCTGCTTTTTAATAGGCTATCAACCTAGATCATTACTTTCCTTCCAAGGAGGAAGTGTCTTTTAATCTCATGGTTGCAATCACCACCTGCAGTGATTCTTGAGCCTCCAAAAATAAAGTCTGACACTGTTTCCACTGTTTCCCCATCTATTTCCCATGAAGTGATGGGACCAGATGCCATGATCTTAGTTTTCTGAATGTTGAGCTTTAAGCCAACTTTTTTACTCTCCTCTCTCACTTTCATCAAGAAGCTTTTTAGTTCTTTTTCACTTTCTGCCATAAGGGTGGTGTCATCTGCATATCTGAGGTTATTGCTATTTTTCCCAGCAATTTTGATTCCAGCTTGTGCTTCTTCCAGCCCAGTGTTTCTCATGATGCACTCTGCATGTAAGTTAAATAAGCAGGGTGACAATATACAGCCTTGACATAATCCTTTTCCTATTTGGAACCAGTCTGTTGTTCCATGTCCAGTTCCAACTGTTGATTCCTGACCTGCATACAGGTTTCTCAAGAGGCAGGTCAGGTGGTCTGGTATTCCCATCTCTTTCAGAATTTTCCACAGTTTATTGTGATCCACACAGTCAAAGGCTTTGGCATAGTCAATAAAGCAGAAGTAGATGTTTTTCTGTAACTCTTGCTTTTTCGATGATCCAGCGGATGTTGGGAATTTGATCTCTGGCTCCTCTGCCTTTTCTAAATCCAGCTTGAACATCTGGAAGTTCATGGTTCATGTATTGCTGAAGCCTGGCTTGGAGAATTTTGAGCATTATTTTACTAGCATGTGAGATGAGTGCAATTGTGTGGTAGTTTGAGCATTCTTTGGCATTGCCTTTCTTTGGGATAGGAATGTAAATTGACCTTTTCCAGTCCTGTGGCCACTGCTGAGTTTTCCAAATTTGCTGGCATATTGAGTGCAGCACTTTCACAGCATCATCTTTCAGGATTTGAAATAGCTCAACTATTAGTTTTGTTCATAGTGATACTTCCTAAGGCCCACTTGACTTCACATTCCAGGATGTCTGGCTCTAGGTGAGTGATCACACCGTTGTGATTATCTGGGTCATGAAGATCTTTTTTGTACAGTTCTTCTGTGTATTCTTGCCACCTCTTCTTAATATCTTCTGCTTCTGTTACGTCCATACCATTTCTGTCCTTTATCGAGCCCATTTTTGCATGAAATGTTCCCTTGGTATCTCTAATTTTCTTGAAGAGACCTCTAGTCTTTCCTATTCTGTTGTTTTCCTCTATTTCTTTGCATTGATCCCTGAGGAATGCTTTTATCTCTCCTTGCTATTCTTAGCTCCTTAGGCAGCCACAATCCAAGATTTCAAACAAAAGGGAAACCCAGTGAGGGAGCTGGAGACTGAGAGGGTGCTCCTTTCTTTGGGGCATCTGAACAAAGATGACTCTACTAAGAAAAAGCAGGGAACAAATCAAGCAGAGGGGACTGGCTAACACAGCTCTGTATGGTTCCTTGGGCTGGGAAGACAAAAATTAATGAAAGTGAAAGAGGAGAGTGAAAAAGCTGGCATAAAACTTAACATCCAAAAAGTGAAGATCATGGCATCCAGTCCCATCACTTCATGGCAAATAAATGAGGAAACAATGGAAACAGTGACAGACTTTATTTTCTTGGGCTCCAAAATTACTGCAGATGGTGAAATTAAAAGATGCTTGCTCCTTGCAAGGGAAGCTATGACAAACTTAGAGCGCAGGCCTGACAAGTCAGTCCGGATGTTAGAGACCAAGCTCCCCAAGAAAAGGGAGGCACAGAAAATGTACCCAACACTCTGCCCAAACCAGCTGAGCGCTGAATATCACCTCATGCTGCTCAGGAGACAGACGGTTGTCTTCAGGATCTGCCAAGAAGGGGGAGCCCTGGAAGGTACCCCAGGCATCCAGATGGAGACGCTGGAGGGCCCCTCCTTGGGGTTGGGGGGAAGGTGGGTGAAGGCTGCTGAGACTGAGCTTACAAGGACGCCCCCTGCCCCCGCCAAACCTCAAGTCACTCAGACCCTGAGTGAACAGACAGCTCTGTCCCCACTAGACATCTGTGTCAGAGGAAACTCTGGAGAAGACAGCATCACTCAGAAGCTCTAGGGTTTTCCAAACATAATGTCCAAAATGCAATCAAAAAAGCAAAAAAGGGTGTAACAACAAATAGGACCAAGAGAAAAAGAACTGAAGCAGATCCAGATGTATCAGATGTATATCAGCATCTCAGAGGTATGCTAGAGGTAGCAGATGCAAACTTCACCTGTTCAAAAATATACTTGACAAAAAGAAACATTTCTTAGGATCAAAACCAATTCTAGAACTTTACAGTAACAGTGACTAAATTTAAGAACTCAGTCTCTGGGCTTAACATCAAACTGGACATAGCTGAAGAGAGGATCAGTGAACTGAAGGATGGATCAGTTAAAATATATATATATATAAGAGGGAAAAAAGTACAGAATATATTGAAGGAGCCCATTGTTAAACTATGTTGTTAAAAACTATAAATGGGACCCCTCATGGGAGAGAAAAGACAGAAAGGGGAATAAGAAATGCCTACAAGGGTTGAAACTAAAGAGCCTCTTAATGAAAGTGAAAGAGGAGAGTGAAAAAGCTGACATAAAACTCAACATCCAAAAACTGAAGATCATGGCATCCGGCCCCATCACTTCATGGCAAATAAATGGGGAAACAATGTAAACAGTGACAGACTTTATTTTCTTGGGCTCCAAAATTACTGCAGGTGGTGAAATTAAAAGACGCTTGCTCCTTGCAAGGGAAGCTATGACAAACCTAGACAGCATATTAAAAAGCAGAGACATTACTCTGCCAACAAAGGTCCATCTAGTCAAGGCTATGGTTTTTCCAGTAGTCATGTATGGATGTGAGAGTTGGCCCATGAAGAAGACTGAACACCAAAGAATCGATGCTTCTGAACTGTGATGTTGGAAAAGACTCTTGAGAGCCCCGTGGACTGCAAGGAAATCCAACCAGTCAATCCTAAAGCAAATCAGTCCTGAATATTCATTGGAAAGACTGATGTGACGCTCCAATACTTTGGCCACCTGATGTGAAGAAAAGAACCTGATTCTGGGAAAGATTGAGGGTAGGAGGAGAAGGGGAAGGCAGAGGATGAGATGGCTGGATGGCATCACCAACTCAATGGCCATGGATTTGGGTGGACTCTGGAAGTTGGTGATGGACAGGGAGGCCTGGCGTGCTGTGGTTCATGGGGTCGCAAAGAGTCAGACACGACTGAGTGACTGAACTGAACTGAACTGAATAGTCCATTGTATGGGTAAACCAAATTGTGTTCATTCCTTTATCCCTTGATGAACACTTGGATTGCTTCTACCTTTTACTGTGAACAAGGCTTTCATGAACATGGGTGTGTAAATATTTCTTTGAGACTCTGCTTTCAATTCCTTTGTATATATACCCAGAAATGGACTTGCTGGATCATATGGTAATTTTATTTTTATATTTTTGAGGAACTGCCATACTTTTACCATAGAGACTGCACCATTTTATATTTTTATGAACAGTACATAAGCATTCCAATTTCTCCACATCTTCAACAGCACTTGTTTTTAACTTTTTCATAGTAGCCAACCTAACTGGTGTGAGGTGATAACCTCATTGCAGTGTTGATTCAAATTTCTCTTACGATTCGTGATGTTTCCCTAACTATCCATGAATCTTTCATAGCCATTTTAATCATAGTTGTCAAAAGCTGGAAATAGACCAAGCACCTATCCACAGACACTAGATAAACAATGTGGTCGAATTGGAATATATTTATTCAAGGAAATACCATTTATCAATAAAAGGGAAGAAATACTAATACGTAAAACAGCACAGACAAACCTCCACATGGTGAGTCAAAGAAGGCTTGCACAGACGGACTTATTTAAAATTCTGGTGTTGACAAAACCAATCCATGATGAAAAAATAATTGCCTCTAGGGGTGGTTTTCCAGAGAAGAATCTGGGAATGAACACAAGGGAATATCCAGCAATAATGCTAATGTTTTGTGATCTAGAGAGGATTTGTGTTGGCTTCCCTGGTGGCTTAGCTGTAAAGAATCCACCTGCAATGCAGGAGATGCAGGTTTGATCCCTGGGTAGGGAAGATCTTCCTGAAGTAGGAAATGGCAACCCACTCCAGTATTCTTGCTGGGAAAATTCCATGGACAGAGGAGCCTCGCGGGCTACAGACCATGGGGTTGCAGAAGAGTTGGACAGAACTCAGTGACTGAGCATGCACAGAGGATTTGGGTTACACAAATGTATATATTTATTAAAATTCATTTAATGGTGCACTTAGAATCATGCATTTCACTGTTTCTAAATTATATCATTAAAGAACTGTAAAATAATATTGAATTCAAGTAACTTTCCATAATACATCCTTCAAATCCAAATATTAATATCAACACATTCCTATCTAATCCTCAGACACCATACAGTTTTTTGAGGTGACATCGTGTCAGGCACCCCTTTTTTTTTCAGGCACCCCTTTAAACCAGAAGTTCATTACTTAATGTGTGATCCTGTGTCATGAGATTATTTTTTAAGAATATGCAAATATATAACCAATCAAGGTTAAAATGTAAAAATGAGAGACAGAATACATACATATGTTCAAATAGATTTTTAGTAAGATTAAATATTAATGATGTTATCTCTAGTTGAGGGAATCTGCATTCTTATTTACAAAATAAGAAAATGTTTTATTGCCCAATTTTCTGGAATAAATATGCTTTATTTTACAACAGGAGATAAGAACACAGGGGAGATTGTCAGGTGTATGTTAATTGGTAAGTCCCAAAAAGCCAAAGGACAAACAGCATATAATTGTTATATCTTCCTATTGAATTGACTCTTTTATCATTATATTATGACCTTCTTTGTCTGTTTTGATCATTTTCAACTGAAATTCTATTTTGTGTGATGTAAGTATAGTCAGTCCTGCTCTCTTTTGGTTATAACTCACATAGAATATTTTTTCCATTCCTCCACTTTCATCCTCTATTTCATCCTTAAGTCTAAAGTGGGTTGCTGTAGATAACATATAGTTGATCTTGTTTCTTTGATTCATTCCTCCTCTCTATGTCTTTTTATTGGTGAGTTTAATCCATTTGCTTTTGAAATAATTATTGATAAGTAATGGCTTAATACAGCCATGTTGTTGATTGTTTTCTTTCTATTTTGTGGTTCTTCGGTTCTTCTTTTCCTTTCTTACTGTCTTCCTTTGTGGTTTGATGAATTTTTTTTGTAGCGATAGGCTTTGATTGCTTTCTCTTTATCTTTTTGGATCTGCTATTTTTTTCATTGTGACTATCATGAATTACTGGAGGAGACCATCAGTATTACCGGAGGAGACCTCTAAGATTTTCTTTTGCCCTTATAAATAATCTTAGTGAAACTGGAAACTAAAATTTGGGTGAGGAACTGAGAAGATAGCATATAGGGGTCTCCAAAGCACACCCAAGTGAAAAAAAATTCAGTGTGTTTCCAATTAACCCTGTTCCTTTTTCAGCCTCACACTGATATTTTAGGATCTCCGAAGTCCCAAGTACAAAGAGAATGGCACTGATGTTTGAGTGACTTCTGCTTTTTAATTCCGTAGGGGAGTATTTTAGAATGGCCCTGTACTACTTGTGTGTGTGTGTGTGTGTGTGTGTGCGTGCACGTGTGTATATCTTCGTGCGTGTGTGTCTGTCTTCCTAATTTGACCCTTTCAAAAGTACCAGTGGGATGTTTGTTTAGGATGAAAACTCATAGAAATTCTTTTAAACATAAAATCTTTTCTAAAGCAAAGGATCTACTCTCTGGCCAAAGTTGTTCCCAAAGATAGCGTAGAAGAAAAAAATTTAAGTTGCTGCAAGATAGCAAAAATGAAGTTCTGGGCCCTCCACAAAAATAAGATGCCTTCAGTCAAGGACTCACTAATCTCCAATCCTGGATGGATGATACTGAGACTGGAAGTCACAGCATGAGAAAGATAATGAGGTAAAAAACAATTGGGATTCTGACAATCCCATGAAAGCTGGCAACTGCCAGTAAGAATATTAAGCTCATGTGTTTCTTGTCTCAGGTCCCCTATATCACGGCTGGTCCCTTCTAGACTCATAACCAACAAATCTGCAAATGTCAGGTAGAAAACCAGAGAGAATGCTAATTTCTAAAACCATACACTAAGGATATAAAATCCAGGTGGTTCTACTGATGATCTAGAGCAATTTGTCTACAAAGATGCCTAGCTGGTAAAGACCACAAAGTCACATGTTTGTGAGGTCAGTTTGCGGAGAAGGCAAAGGCAACCCATTCCAGTATTCTTGCCTGGAGAATCCCAGGGAGGGGGGAGCCTGGTGGGCTGCCATCTATGGGGTCACACAGAGTCAGACGAAGCAACTTGGCGGCAGCAGCAACATGAGATCAGTCTGAACCATTGGCTTATAAAATTGTATTAACCTGCTCAGTCTGTCATAACAAAATATCACAGACTGGATGACTTTAATAACAGAAATTATTTCTCATAGTTCTGAAGGCTGAGAAAGTCAGGAACAAGGTTCTAGAAGATGAATTTCCTGGTGAGGGTTCTCTTTCTGACTGCTTAAGTTACACCTGTAAGATTGTTGGCTCAAACGGGAAATTCCCTGGGAGAGGGAATTTGGCAGCTGTATTTTCTGATAAGGACATTCAGATAAGAGTTCTTTCTGCATCTGCTATGATGAATACTTTCTGTTAGTAATCATTTTGCCACCCTTATAGACTGTTGGCCCCTTCACCTCTTTCTTCTTCATACCTATAGGCATGTCTCATTCCCTCTAAAGGGATAAGGACCTCAGTTACAATGTTGGTGAGGTTTTTTTCCACATCATTAAGCAATTCTCTGACATCAACTGAGTGTCCTACCTTTAACTCAATTTTAAAAAGAGTCAGATAAGACTGAATGACTTACCCCTACCCCTGCCCAAAGATACCATCAGATTCCACAGACTAGTGGCGCAGGCCTATGTGACTGCCTTCTGCTTCAGGCAATTCCAGATGACCAGTTTACTATAAAAGGCAATAACTCAGGAAAAAAATGGAAGAGTAGCACTGGGCAGGATAAGTGGGAAGGTGCACAGCACTTCTGTGCTCTCCCAGCTCCCCACTTTCCCACCACCTCCAGGTGTTCATGAGCCCAGTAGCCCTCTGAACTTCCCTTTTCTGGTTTTTTTTTTTTTTTGAGACTTCATTACTTAGGAATGATTGATTAAACTATTGGTCATTCATGATTAAACTCAGTCTACAATCCTGCCCTCCTAGAGGTGGTAGATGGGGTAGAATTGAAAATTTCCAGCTCTCTAAGCAACCGGTTACCCTCCTCAGGTGGTCTAGGAGTTTTCCAAAAGCCACTTTTTTTTTTCTGCCTTTGTTTTCTTATATTTATTTATTTTTGATGGTGCCACATGACATGTGGGATCTTAGTTCCCTGACTGAGGACTGAACCCTCACCTCCTGCATTGGAGGCGTGGAATTGTAACCACTGGACTAACACGGAAGTCCCCACAAGTCACCTTTTAAAAAACATAACAGAAGACACCTGCATGGCTCTCATAACTAAGGAAATCCACCACTTAGGGTTTTAAGGAGCTCTGTGCCAGAAACTGGGATGAAGCTCAAACACGAATTTCTTAATATAAAGCACTCTCCTAGCCAAATCGCTGCAAGAAAGCCTTTCTTCTTTTTAGCTTTAAAAATATTTGTTTATTTTACCTATGCTGGGTCTTCGTTGCTACAGGCAGGCTTTCTCTAGGGGCGGTGAGCGGGGGCTGCTCTCTAGCTGTGGTGTATGGGCCTCTCATTGTGGTGGCTTCCCTTGTTGTGGAGAGCAGGCTCTAGGGCTCTCCAGGAAAGTCTTTTCTCTTGACAGTTGTCCCTTTTCTTCACTTACTCTGATGATCCTGTCAGAGTTCTGAAATCTGCCCAATTCAAGTCACTTCCCAGGAGTTCAAACCCTCCCCATGCCTCCAAGAGAGTGTTCAGGCAAGGTCTTGTCAGGTGGTATTTGCTTCATTTCCCTGGGTCACCAAACTTTCTCACACCAATGACCATTTTACTCTATCCCACTAGCCTAAACAATTAACCAAAGGAAATCATCATAGATTATAAAAACATTTATGTACAAAAATGTTTCTTGAAGCGTTATGTAAAATATCAAGCACATTGCAAGAATCCCTATAGGATTCCGGTTGAGTAAATGACAGTTTACCCATAGAGTGTAATCTCAGAGAGTTATTAACATAATGTTGTAGCAAGATAATTAATGATACAAAGCATAATCAAAATGTGGCAGGAGGAATACATGAGATCATGAGACTATTTTGTGGTTTTGAGAAGTCCGAAATTTTGAGATCCTTCTCTCTTCAAATGGTTCCAGCTAAGCATAAGCTAAAATCGTAACTTGACTGTCATGAATAGGATACAACAGAAGTGGCAGTATATGACTCCAAGGACTAAGTCACAAAAAGCATTGTGGCTTCCTCCTTCCTCTCTCTCTTGGTTCACTCTCTCCAGGGAGGCAAGCTGCCCTGACATGAGGATATTCAAGCAATCCTTTGGACAAGTGCCTGCAGCAAATGACTTGAGTCCTCCTGCCAAGAAACAGCAAGCAATGGAGGTTTCTTCAGTAGCCCTGTGATGAGCCATCTGGGCATAGAGCCTCCAGCCCCAGTCAGTCTTCCAGCTGACTATAGTCCAATGACCACTTGACCACAATCCACGAGACACTGAGCCAGAAACACCCAGTTAAACCATTCCCAATTCCCAATCCACAAAAGCAATCAGATTATGAATACTTTCATTTTTAAGCTTCAGCATTTTCAGGAGATGTCTAGGCAGCAATAGCTAACTATTACAGTGACCATGATGCAACGAGGACCCAGGTACCATCAAGTCACCCAATCTCACTCTTTCCCTCTCACCTCTGTCCCTCCCTTCTATCCATTTATCTGTGTCTAAAAAACCCATAGGGACTTCCATAATGGTGCAGTGAGTAAGAATTCTGCCATTGTGGGGGACACGGGTTTGATCTATGGTCTGGGAAGATTCCACATATCTCAGGGTAAAGAAGCCTGCACTCACAATTACTGAGCCTGTGCTCTAGAGCCTGCAAGCAGGAACTGCCAAGCCTATGTGCTGCAACTACTGAAGCCTGTGTACCTACAGCCTGTGCTCTGCAACAAGGCAAACCACCGTTCATGCATCACAGTGAAGAGTAGCCCCTGCTCATCACAACTAGAGAAAGCCCGTGCAAAGCAACCAAGACCCAGTGCAGCCAAAAATAAAGAAAATTAAAAAAATTTTTAAATGCATTAATATGCTGAGAGTGCTATATCTAGATGATGGAAAAACAGTGAGGTTTCTATATATATGTATCATTTTAATCTTCTGCAGCAAATATGTCTAACAAAACACAATAAATATTATTTTAAAATATAAAATGTTTGACCTTGTTTATAAGAGAGGCCTTTTTAATATGATAAAATTTACTTTAATGTAATTATTTCTCCCGACAAACCAAATGCTTGTAAGCATTACCTTGAACAATGCTAATATTTTTTTAGACATGAACCAATCTTTTTTTTTTTTAATTTCACTTATGTATTTATTTTTGGTTGCACTGGATCTTATTGCTATGCTCAGGCTTTCTCTAGTTGCAATGCACAGGCTTCTCATTGATGTGGATTCTCTTGTTTTGGAGCATGGGCTGCAGGGCATGCGGGCTTCAGTAGTCGTGGCACATCGGCTTAGTTGCCCCATGGCATGTGGGATATCCCTGGACCAAGGATGGAAGCTGTGTCCCCTGCATTGCCAGGTGGATGCTTAACCACAGGCCCAAGATCGAAGTCCTAAAAAAAAAATTTTTTTTTTTTGAAAGGGGAATTCCAGCCAGGTTCTACATTTACAGTAATCACAGTGATTCAACAGTAACAGAGTGAATTTATTCAATGGTCCCATACACTGAGCATCCAATATACATGACTTTAATCCTCATTTGTTGTTGTTGTTCAGTCACTCAGGTGTGTCTGACTCTGTGACCCCATGCACTGGAGCACGCCAGGCTTCCCTGTCCTTCACTATCTCCCAGAGTCTGCTCAAACTCGTGTTCACTGAGTCGATGATGCCATCCAACCATCTCCTCCTCTGTCACTCCCTTCTCCTCCTGCCCTCAGTCTTTCCCAGCATGAGGGTCTTTTCCAATGAGTCAGCTGAGGCGCCAATACTTTGGCTACCTGATGGGAAGAACTGACTCACTTGAAAAGACTCTGATACTGGGAAAGATTGAAGGCATGAAAAGAAGTGGTCAACAGAGGATGAGATGGTTGGATGGCATCACTGACTCAGTGAACATGAGTTAGAGCAAACTCTGCGAGATGGTGAAGGACAGGGAAGTCTGGCATGCTGCAGTCCATGGGGTCACAAAGAGTAGGACATCACTGAGTGACTGAACAGCAAGAATAAGGCTGTAGTTTTAAAACACTAAGTTTTAGGGTAATTTCCACTAATACGTGCTCTTACCTATCCTGCAAAACTGCTCAGATGCATCCCATATATGAAATGTTAGTCACTCAGTCCTGTCCGACTCCTTGTGACCCCATGGACAGGGACTCACCAGGCTCTTCTGTCCATGGGATTCTCCAGGCAAGAATACTGGAGTAGGTTGCCATTTCCTTCTCCAGGAGATCTTCCAGACCCCGCAACTGAACCCGTGTTTCCTGCATTGCAGGCAGACTCTTTATCATGTAAGCCACCAGGGAAGCTTAAGCCTACAGATTATGTAATATTGCCCCTAACATCCTCACCTCCCCACCCCTCAGCTTCTCATAAAGCATTAACAGACACAAAAAACAAATGGAGGCCCAGTTAATCTTCTCCATTCAGGGACAACTTAGATGATTTGATATAGGGATCTCACACAGGCAACACTGCTTTTCAAGAATTTATTTTAAAGTAATTATAAATTCACCTCTTCTTCCTGATTTGTGATCTAAAATATTTTTCTTCCCAATCCTGATGTAATATGTAACCGTTCACAGGCAGGAGGGGGGGCAGTCAAGGGGGTGTGCAGCTCTGCACTAGCGCCTTTGCTCTGGGGAAGGGGACAGGGGTGGGACCACGGGGCTCCCCTAGGAAATCTACCCTAAGGTCCTAAGGTCCAAGGAAAGGGAATTGGGTCTCCATGAGGTTGCACGGCTGAGGCACCAGACCCACTGTGATGAGGATGCAGAAAGGACAGTAGGGACAAAAGGGCAATGTGGCCCTGGAGTGGCAGAAGGCTCACAAGTGAGGGGCCACAGAAGAACCCCAGCAAGCAGGGCACAACCAACCCTTCTCAACAGCTCTGTCAGAGCAGTCTGCACCTCCAGGGAGTCTAGCAGGCCCAGACAGGACCTCAGGGACACCACAGAGGGGAGGCTGTGCAGGAGCCCGGCCAGGCCGGGGCCCCTCTCCCAGGGGAAGACGGAGGTGGACGGAGAAGGGGCTGAATTCCAGTCCCCCAGAAATCTGGCACCTGGAAATCTTGAGTCAGAGCAGGAGACACAACCATGCAGGACGAGCCTGAGGCATAAAGGGGAGAAGGAAAGAATGGGTCACACAGCAAGAACACACACCCCTGTACCCTTCACTCAGAACTGCTCTAGAGAACCAGAGGATGGGGAAAAAAACACACACACACACGCCTCTTTTTATATAAAATTACATATTTAATTTGGTCACAAAGTCATAAAATTGTATCTTTACATGAAATTGCAAAATTTTTATGTAACTGCCATTTATTTGGTCACAAATTCATCCAATTGCTTATTTATATAAAATTATAAAATTTTTATATAACATTGCATATTTAATTTGGCCACAAATTCTTTAAATTGCATACTTATAAAAAATTACAAAAGTTGTATATAACATCAAATATTCAAACTTGGTTCAAAATCATAAAATTGCACATTTACATAAAATTATAAAATTTGTATATAACATTGCATATTTAATTTGGTCACAAATTCATTACTGAGGAGAAATCTGAACAGGCATCCGGTCTTCAAGTAAAACTTTAAATCACATTTGCATTGGCATAAAGCAGTAATGCTTCCTGATGGCTCAGCAGGCGAAGAAGTCGCCTGCAATGCAGGAGACACAGGACATGTGGGTTCAATCCCTGGATTGGGACGATCCCCTGGAGTAGGAAATGGCAAGTCACTCCAGTATTCTTGCCTGGAGAATTCCATGGACAGAGGAGTCTGTTGGGCTATAGTCCATGGGGTTGCAAAGAGTTGGACACGACTGAGCAACTAAGCACCCACAGGAAAGCAACAAAGGATTCAAGTTTCACGTTTCTTGGAGGTTCTCATTAGTAAAACACACAATAAACGTGTACAAATGAATATACATGACAAATACTGACAAGGCTGATACTTTAGATGGGCACTCAAGGAAGTCTTCTGAGAAAGGGACAAGTGACCTGACACTTAACTGACCATTTATTTTTTTAAACTGTTTTACAAATGCACATGCTTTTTGTAATATATAGGTGACAGTTTCAAGTTTTATTGTATCTATTTGTTTATTTTCGCTGTGCAGACCCTTCACTGCAGCACACAGGCTTCTCTAGTGGTGATGTGCAAGCTCTACAGCACACGGGCTCAGGAGATGCAGAGCACATGCTTAGCTGTGGTATGTGGGATCTCAGTTCCCCAGCCAGAGACTGAGCCCGGGCTCCTTGCATTGGGAGTGCAGTCTTAACCACTGGACCACTAGAGAAGTCCCAAGAATTCATTTCTATCTCCTTCTGGGGATGAAGGCAGAGTGTCCTGCACAGAAGGAACAGCAAAAACAGGAAACACCTGACTTCCAGGAAAGGGAGGGACATCAGGGCCAGAGGGATGCAGCACCAAGACCACAGGGGTCGGCCCTTCTGAAAATACAAGGGAACTCCACATACTGTATCCATTTGTACCTAAATTTTAGGCAATTCCAGTTTTGACCACACCAGCCACATCAACCTTAGGGAAGACAACATACAAGCCTTGAGATGGACTAGAAAAACCCCTCCCCCCGCCCCCCGAGAATTGCTTCTGCCATTAAATTATCCTGCGGTAATTGGAATACTATGGAGAAAAGTTTAGCAGGAGTAAAACAAAAATTTTTTTTAATTAAAGACAAAACCCTAATATAGCAGGCATTTTAGGTGAGTTCTCACAGTATTTAAGAATCAGCATTTCTGTGTCTTTTCTGCAGAAGGTCAAAGCTTACAGAGGGGCTGAGATCCTTAATTAGCCAATTCAAACAGAAAAAGGCAATTCTGGGCTCAGAGCACCAGTATCAAGGGGGGCCCATCTAGTGCAGAGCAAGCCAACACTGAACATAACCCAGGACATGACAGATCCCTGTCCTTTCTTCCTTGAGCCCTGATGGAATGAAGGTCACTGATAAGACCAGACGTGACACAGAAACTATCTGACACTCAGGAGCAGGAGGAAGCCCAGGGAATGACAGCCTGGCTTATGGCCACCAGACCCAGTGCTGCACGGATGTGCCACTTCTCCTCCCTCTGCTCACTTGTTAACAACTCCCTATAAAAAATACAAATATTCACACAACTATAAAGTTGATATGTTTAAAGCCTGGACCCTATAGAAGTCGCCAGGCAATCCCAAAATGGTCAAATTCCCCCAGCAGTGGCCTTGCTCTCCTTTATTGTTGTTGTTGTTTCATAGGTTTTGTTTGTTTTTGTCTCATGGCTTGTGGGATCTTACTTCCTGACCATGGATTGAACTCAGGACTCTCAGTGCAGAGTCCTAACCACTGAACAGCCAGGGAATGCCCTCCTTTTGTATTTCTAATTGCTTTGGATTGCCAGCGCTCAACCAGGTAGCCCACATAAAAAACCTAGAAATTATATTTCCAAAATGTTTTTCTATACATATAAATATATGCCCAAACATAAAAGTACAAAGACATACAAGATGTTTGCACTTTAATGATGTCTATTACAAGTACTGTCTGCAGTGCAGGAGACCCAGGTTCCATCCCTGGGTAGGGAAGATATCCAGGAGAAGGAAAACAGCAACCCACTCCAGTATTCTTGCCTGGAGAAACCCCATGGACAGAGGAGCCTGATGGGCTACAGTCCATGGGGTCATAAAGAGTTCGACACAACTCAGTGACTAACACTTTCATTATAAGTTACATCTTTAAATGCATACACACTGACATGAATGAAAAACTTCAAACAAATATAAATAAAAAGTAGAAGTCTGTTAGGATAAAAAGTATCCTGAACTGAAAGACAGGTCCTCAAACGCTCAGGGCACAGCCTGCCTCACTTTCTTCATAAACATGTTAATACTTTCCTGAGTTCAGCAGGCACTCTTGATTTGTCTCTTTTGTCATTCTTTGCCCCAGCATTTCCAAGGCATCCAGCAGAGTGTTGACTGAGGTCCCCTGTCCCTTCTTGGCCGCATTTCACACAAGGCATCCTTCTCTGAAAGGATCTCATTTCATGTGAGGCCCAACTGCCTCAGGAGTGAATCACAGAAGTCACAAGGAGAAGACAGCTGCAAAGTCACTGAAGAACATCTTCAGGCCTAGGTTGGGGGAAAGTCACAGAGACAGAGTTGGAACGTGCTTTCACAGAGGCAGAGGACCCTCAAGTCAGGCCTAGACTTCAGGGTGGGAACCTGAGGAGCTCCCCCTGCTGGTAAACCTGCTGCTCTGCACCCCTGACCTGCTTCCCAGCAGCAGAGAAACAAGCCACACCAGCACTGGGCATTGGGCTTCACTGGCACCCAGGGCAGTGGGGGGGGCAGTTCAAGTCAGCAGAGAGTTCTGCCCTAAGCAGGAGATGAGGGCCTATCTGGAAGGGGAGACTGCCATCACAGAGGGAGAAGGTATCTGTGATAGGAGACAGATGGTGGGACACCGTCGCGCAACAGACTTCAGAGGAGGGCGCCTGCCTTTCTCAGGAGGGTGAGGTTCCCTGGCTGCCACCGCTGCACTGGGGACAAGGCAAAGGCCTGGAGAGAGGAAGGTCTCCGGCCTCACACCCCGCTCGGCCTCACTGCCGGACACTGTGGTAGAGCTGGATGGGGACAGACTCTGAGCAAGAATTTAACCATAAAATGGAGCAAACACCACCTGCCTCATGGACTGTGCCGCGGATTCAATGCTCTGTGTGTGAAATGCTCTGCACACCACCATCCATAGTACATAAGGAGGGCACCCAACACAAGTTTATATTCTCTAACAGCTACACTGAAAACATGAAAAATAACAATACTAGTTTTCATAAAATATGGTACTAACTCAAAGTATTCTAAAAATTTTCACTTCAATATGTAATATAGATAGCTAATGGGAAGTTGCTTTATAACACAGAGAGCTCAGTCCGGTGCTCTGTGATAACGTAAGGGAGGTGGGATGCGGGCGTTGGAAGGAGGCTCAAGAGGGAGGGGATATATGTATCCCTGTGGCTGATTCATGTTGCTGTACAGCAGAAACGAGCACAACACTGTGAAGCAATTATCCGGCAATTAAAAGTACGTTAAAATTTTTTTTCATTGCAACATGTAGTGTTAAGTCACTCAGCTGTGTGTCCGACTCTTTGTGATTTCATGCACTGTAGCCTGCCGGGCTCCTCTGTCCATGAGATTCTCCAGGCAAGAATGCTGGAGTGGGTTACCATTCCCTTCTCCAGGGGATCTTTCCAACCCAGAGACTGAACCCTGTTCTCTTGCATTACAGGCAAATAGCCCCTCAACATGTAATCAATGTACAAAAAAAAAAACCAAACCTGTTAACGAGACATATTACATTCCTTTTTCCTACCAACTCCTTAAGCTACAGTATTGAGTTATATACTACAGCTCATCAGATTTAGCCACAGTTCAGGTGCTCCATGGGGCTTCCCAAGTGGCGCCAGTGGTAAAGAACCTGCCTGCTAATGCAGGAGATGTAATAGATGTGGGTTCGATCTCTGGGTTGGAATGATCCCTGGAGGAAGGCATGGTAACCCACTCCAGTATTCTTGCCTGGAGAATCCCATGGACTGAGGAGCCTGGCAGGCTACAGTCCATGCGGCTGCAAAGAGTTGGACATGATTAAAGTGACTTAGCACGCATGGACAGGTGCTTCACAGCCTCCCTGGGCCAGTGGGTGCCCTGCTGGACAGCACAACCTCTCAGATGTCTCCGGGCGGGTCAACCTGGCCCTGTGCAGCCAGGGAGGAGAGAGGATGGTGGAGGAGGGAAGGACAGGGAGGTGTTAAGGACCACTGTCAGAGGACAGAGGGCTGCAGGGTGGGAAAAAGAGGAGGGGGCAGGGAGGGAATTAGAGTCCTGATGGTCCAGGGACAAGCCAGCCCCTCTCTGAGTTGCCCGAAGAGCTATGGAGACAGAAATTAGGACACTGTCCTTCCTCCCTCCACTCCTGATCCACTGCCCACGAAAAAAACACTCACTTTCAGTGGTGGCTAGCTGGTTCAGTGGAGCCAGCAGGCATCTCCTCCTCTGTGCTGCTGGTTTCTGTAAAACACAATGGAGAGCAGCCTTGGTCTTAATCGAGGGTCCTAGATTACAGAACTGAGCCTCGTAAACATTGTTCTGAAATTCTGGCAGATGCAGCCATAAGCAAAACAAAACCAATGCAGGATCTTTGAAGGGAGCGGACAAAAGAGTCATTATTTTATATATGATTGTATTCTTATAAAACTCTAATGGTTCAACAATAACACTTAAATGTGAATGTATGGATGGATGAATATTAAAAATTATAACAGATAATAAATTCTATAATGAATTATGAGTTGGATAAACTCATAAGGTTATAGAACATTGTAATACAAAAATATAACCTCAACAAGAAATGAGAAATTTATCTCATTCTCATGTGTGTTTAACAAAAACACACATGCACATGTATACCCATGGCAGATTCATGTCAATGTATGGCAAAACCAGCACAATAATGTAAAGAAAATAATTAATTAATTAATTAGAAAAAATAAAACTCTTCAGAGTAACAAGAATCAACATTAAAAAAGAAAAGAAAAACACACATGGAGCTGAGGTATTATAAAACTCTTAACTTAAAATGCTAACTCTTTTCATAAGAAAAATATAGAGTATCTGAAAGATCTCAATTCCTCCTAGATTAATTTATAAATTAAAGTAATACTCGAAAACCTCAAAACTATTGGAACGATATGACCCAAAACTGTAAATGTCTTTGTATGTGTGTGTGTGTATATATATATGTATACATATATAATATATATATGTTTAGTCACTCAGTCATGTCTGACTCTTTGCGACCCTATGGACTATAGCCTGTTGTGCTCCTCCGTCCATGGGGATTCTCCAGGCAAGAGTACTGGAGTGGGTTGCCATGCCCTCCTCATATATATGTACACACACACACATACATAGTGAAAATACTTCTATATGTTGACAAAGAAATTTTACTTCAAGTAGATTAAACTTAATAATACTTTTGAAATAAATGTGAAATTCCTACTATGATGAGGAATGGCTTAAAAGTATGTAACAATCACACAGAAAAATATTATGTGGCTCTGACTCCATCAACTGGGAGTGATCACTCATGGGAGGAGTGATCACCCTTCGGCTGCCCTGTTCTAGATCAGGGATGTGGTGAGAACAAGACAGATGATAAATAGCATCAGAGCTGCCAGTGGACCAGAACAGTGGGTGGGCTCCCTTCCCTTCCATGCCCTGGTCTCTCTCCATCACCACCTCCCCAGAGGAGAGGAGACCTGACCAGCATTGCCTCTCCCTGTCTCTACCATAGTCCTGAGCAAGCAGAAGGGCCAAAGCCCCACACTCACCAGTAGGCTGTCTGCTTGCTTCATCTTGGGACTGGGTGTTGTCTTCTGTCAGCTTCTTTACCTGACAAGGAACCAGAATGAAAAGTGAATCTCCATTGGTCAGCCTATTGTTGTGGGCATGGTCCAGAGCCCCAGACTCTCTTGGGGGACATAAGCACCAGGAAAAGGCCTTGAGAAAGCAAGGCACTGACCCAGGAGTCACAAACCCACAAACCCCTACAGCGTCTGGAGGGACACAGTGGGTTCTGCCTTCCCACCTACTTCTGTGCTGGGCCCCCCAAGTGGGCATAGACTCAGCACATCTGGGCTCTGCTGATGGCACCCAGACTCTGGTGTGATGCTAAGGGGAGTTGAGCACCCCTGCCTGACACCTCTCATGCCCCAGGGTCCAGGGTTACAGAGCGAGGGTGTTTCAAACAGTAAGGACAGGGCCAGAGCTGCCAACCAGCCTTAGGACAGCTCTCAACAGGCCAGTCTGCCCCCTACATTCAGCCTAGAGCCCCCAGGCCAGTTGAGAGAGTCAGGGACAACAGCATAGGACAAACTGGGGACCATGACCCCCCTGGGCTTTGTTGTTGGGGGAAGCAGTTACAGAGGGTCTGATGCCACCAGATGCTGGAGAAACCGACTTACCTTGTGGCAGCATTCACCAAAGGCACCTAGAAGAGAAGAGACATCACTGAGTGGTGGGGCGGGCCCTCTTGCCACACCTCCCTCCCTAGGGACAGGGTGCAGGATGGGGGCTCAGACACTGAACAAAGAGCCCCGGGCCTGTGATGGCAAGCGGGACATTCCGAATCTGGAGAACTTTCAGGGAGGAGAAGAGAAGGGAGAAAATGAAGTAAAATGAAACCCATGTACAATCTCCGTGCAGTGCTACTGAACCACCCTCTTCTCCTGCCTCCTCCCACCTGACTCGGCCAAGGGGAAGAGGGGACCATCAGCTGAGTTGGGGGTCTGATGTGATCACGGTTTTGTAGGACCAGGTGAGATGGGAGGAGGAGGGGTTTCCTGAGGAACAAGATCAGAGACAAGCCAGGAGGAACAGGAGGATTGGGGAGATGGAGGAGGGAGCCAGCACCTCCTCCTTCCCTTCTAGAACCTCACCTTTAAAGCAGCAGTGGTATGTAATATATCCAATTAGGGCGGCGGCGGGGACTCCAAGTCCAATTATAAGTTTATTCACCAGCCATAAAGTGCCTGAGGAGGGGGAGGGAGTGACGGGCAGTCTCCGGCTCATGGTTGTTAGCTCTCCAGGAACCGGGGCCTTCCCATGGGCTAGGGTACCTGATTCTTGGTCCACACACTTGATGTTGCTCAAGGGGGTACAGTCCATGACCATGACCTTCCCATCAGGGCACCTGGGTACAGACACAGGGGAACCCATCAGGGACAGCTGGATGGATGAGGAGAAAGAGGGGGCAGCCTCCCGTCCTGGGTCCCCTGACAAGACAGTGGAGGGGGGACAGGCTCCTGCTGTCAGCAGAGCAGGGTCCCCTCACTCCCCCTCACTGAGCGGGAGAAGGATCCAGGATTGTGTACTGTGGCCCCCGGGCTCCTGCTGAGTGTTCAGAGCTGTCCTTCAGGAGCTGGGCTTCCTCTGCAAGGCCCGCCCTGGCCTCCCTGGGCTGCTCGGAAGCTCTGTGAGGGGGAGCCTCATCCAGGTCAAGGGTCAGAAGGGTGTGAGCACAAGTTTGACTCACCCTCCAGTCAAACTTGAATACGAGGCCCTCTCCTCCGCCTGTTGACTCTGCCTACCAATCCCAGCCAACACTGGAGCATCAGACGATAGTGAATTATTATTGGCCCCCGAGCCCTCAAACAGCAAAGATTCAGGTGCTACTGGGGAACAAGGGCTGGGTGTGAGGCCTGTCGAGTTGGCTCCGGTTTTATAGGAACCTTGAAGGAGCATGCACGTGGCCTCATTATGACATCTGTCTGTTGTCAGCACTTCGGTCTTTCTAGGCCCCTCCTGAGGAGACGTGGGAAGGGGCCACTGGGAAAGCCGTGCAGGACGAACAGTGGTGGTAGGGAGCCCTGCTGCAGGCTCAGGAGACCCCGCAGGCACAGGGGAGCTCTGAGAGGTGGGAGGGGCTTCACGGAAGCAGGAGAGAGAAATGGGTACAAGGAAACTGGGGTCTCCTGTGGCTTGGAAGCCCCCTAGGCTCCTGTGTCTCACCCGGTGCTGCATTTCTGACAGAATTCAGGTGCATCTTCTCCAAGGAAAGTGCCAGGTTTGCACTGACACTCAGTGTCCTTGGTGGAGGTGCAGCGATTTTTTTCTTCTTCTCCTAGAGACCAAAGATAAGGTTTTCAGGGTATGTTTCCCTCATATGTCTCTCAACCCTTCTTCACCACCCAGATCTCCATCCACTCAGTTCAAGAAGTAATTCGGAGGGCTTCCTGGGTGGTCCAGTGGTTAAGAATCTGCCTGTCAAAGCAGGGAACACAGGTTCCATCCCTGGTCTGGAAAGATCCCACATGTTGGGTGCGGGGCAGCTAAGCCCCTGTGCCACAACTCCTGATCCTGTGCTCTAGGGCCTGTGCACCACAGTGAGAAGCAACAAGGAGTAGCCCCTCTCACCACAACTAGAGAAAGCCCTTGTTCCACAACAAAGACCCAGAATAGCCAAAAATAAATGAATTAATCTTTTTTTTAAAGTTAATTTGGGGGTCATTTTCTGTGGCAACATTACGGATTGCATCAGGGTTGAGAAGAAAAATGTTTTAGATCACAAATGAGGAGCAAGAAGTGGGGTGGGATGGGGTGCAATCTGAGATGCTGTGGATGGAGAGGAACCCTTGGGTGATGTCCCAACGGGTGATGCCCTGCTGGAGAGGCAGAGGGACTTCAGGTCATGAAGGCTGAGAGAGGCTGAGACCCCAGAGCAGAGGGCATGACACTCACAGGAGCCTGGCCCAGGATCAGACACATACACAGCTCAAACCCAGCCCTGCCCCACTCCCCCAGGCCTTCTGCACTGTTACCATCCAGCCCCCTCCATCAAGGGACACGTTATGCCTCTCTTTCCAGCTGATGTTCTGAAAGACTTCCCTACCAGATGGCATGCATCATGCAAATAACTTCTGTTTTCATTTATTTTACTGGCCTAAGACAGGATGAGGACCTAGCTGGGCTGGAAATCAGGTTTCTGACTCCTCATCCCATTTAAATCCCATCTCATCACCCAGCACCCTAACTGCAGGCATGGGGGACCACAGGTTCTGTACCTGATCTGCAGGTCGTGCAAGGTAAGCAAGAAGGGAGGGTGTTTGAATGATTGGTGTAGTCTATCCCATCAGTGCACGGGGCACAACCTCCACTGGCTTCTTCCATGTAGAATCCTGGTAAGGAAGGAAAAAACTGGTGAGTAAATCCCCACAGGATTCCCTGAGGCTGGCAATGTGGCTGGGAAGGCCTCTTTTGGCCATCTGTGGAATCCACAAGGGGAACTCTCCTCAACCAGGCTTTCATCTTTTGATTCTTCATCTACCACATACCCTAGACCAGTACTGCCAACAGAAATATATTACAAGCCACACATCCAAGTCACATTCATAGTTGGCACATTAAACAGTAAAAAGAAGAGTCAGGGGCTTCCCTGATGGCTCAGTGGTAAAGAATCTGCCTGCCTATGCAGAATACATGGGTTCGATCCCTGGTCCGGGATGATCCCACACGCTGCGGAGCAGCCAAGCCCATGGGTCACAAATACTGAGCCTGCACTCTACAGCTCAGGAGCCACAACTACTGAGCACACATGCTGCAGCTACTGAAGCCCATGCACCCGAGAACCTGTGCTCTGCAACAAGAAGCCACCCCAGTGAGAAGCTCAGGTACCGCAACGGGAGAGTAGGCCCCACTCTCCACAACTAGAGAAAGCCCGAGCAGCGACAAAGCCTCAGCATAGCCAGAAATAAATACATAGACATGAAGACAAGGTTGGAGACCAGTCTTAGGATCTACCTGGTCGACACAACTTCTGTCTGAGGATCGGTGGGGCTGATAACTGCTGGTGAATTTCATCCTTCCTTATAGACATGGCTGAAGCACGTTTGACCTGTGGGGACAAAGCAGGGACAGGTATGAGTGGCGTCCACACTCTCACCCCTTCTAGGAACCACCCCACATTTCCTTGACCACTACCTGCAAAATGAAACAGAACTGGGACCTTTCGTCCCAGCTCTAAAGTCTCATTCTTTTCATGTTGGTCCTTTGGCCTTTTGTGCTAGCAAGTAACTTACACTTAAGTTTTTCCCCCTGTATTCTTTCCTCTTAAAATATGTTTATTCCACAAAGTATGTGCTCAGATGCATCCAACTCTTTGTGACCCCATGGACTGTAGCCCATCAGGCCCTTCTGTCCATGGGATTCTCCCAGCAAGAATTTTAGAGTGAGTTGCCATTTCCTCCTCCAGGGGATCTTCCCAACCCAGGGATCAAACTTCAGTCTCTTGTGTCTCCGGTGTTGGCAGGCTGGTTCTTTACCACTAGCACCACTTAGGAAGCCCAGAAAGTAAGGGCAAGGAAAAATTTTTTTAAGACTACAGAAACCACAGAGGTCCCTTGATTAGAGAAAACATCCATTATTTTGTGTCTTGACTTCTTATATGTGACCACTTTTTATATGTGTGAATACTCTCAGGCTCTCTCTCTCTCTTTCTCACATGTGCGTGCACACACACACACACATACACATTTCCACAAATGAGGGTTCTGCCATGCATACAATTTTTCACAATCAGGATATAGAATCACATATTGAGTAATGAACTTGTGGCTTTAATCCAACAAGCTGTCTCAAAAGGAAGCTGTCAGTGTTCCACAAAATACCAGAATCACATGGAGAAAGAAGAAATAGCAATACAGGGTTTTCAGCCAAGTAATTTGTTGATGATAGTCATCTGATGTTCAGGACTGTATTGTCATTTGTGGGGAGACTGTCCTCATTTGTAGGAAATACACATGCAAGTGTCCAGTCATGGGATCTGTCGTGTCAGCAGCTGTTTCAGATGAAACAGGAAACAAAGGGTTTTGTATAGTTTTGTAACTTTAATCTGGGAGTGATTTAAAGTAGAAAATGACATTAAGAGGAAAAAAAAGAAAGAAAAACAAAGTTAAAACGGAAAAGGCTATATATGTTGAGCCCAGTTCAACTGCCTGGATCTAAACAAGATAAAATGCAATCTGTTAAATATTTGGGGACAGCTAAGCTCATATGTGTCCCCTAATCATCCCTTCCCCAGTCTGGGCCTCTTCCGAGTCACCCCAAATTGGTGGACTCTCCTTTCCCTGCCCTCACAATCCTATGCCTTCCTTTCTTCCCTGGTTCTCCTCTCACAGACTCTCTCCCTCAATGTTTTGTTACAAACAGTTTCAAACATCCAACAAAGTTCTAAGATTCATTCACTAAACTCTTATATGCTCACCACCTAAGTTCTGCAACTTAGATGTATCACGTATTTCTTTCTCTATCATCCCCCTCTGTACATTCTCTGAAGTGTCTTATTCTATGATGAAATTCATATCTGTAACTCTTAATACATCGGCATTATGTCAGTAACTCCAGCTCAATATTTCTTTACAGTTTATTTCAATATTAAGATTTACAAAGAAGGAAGTGCACAATCTTAAAAGTACCATTCAAAGAGGTTTTTTTTTTTTTTAATGCATACACTTGGGAAAGCCAAACACTCTACCTAGACCATGGAAATTAGCTTGCTCCAAAACATTCCCTCATGCCCCTTCCTCAGTTATCCTAATCTCTGATGTGACTCCAAGAGGGAGTGGCCTTCATCATATGGGGGAAGGTCCCTTCTACCCTAATAAAATGAGACTTTTTTCAGACAGTAAAGAATCTGCCTGCAGCAGAGGAGACCCAGGTTCAATCGCTGTGTCAGGAAGATCCCCTGGAGAAGGGAATGGCAACCCACTCCAGTATTCTTGCCTAGAGAATTCCCTGGACAGAGGAGCCTGGCAGGCTACAGTCCATGGGGTCGCAAATTGTTGGGACATGATTGAGCAACTAACACTTTCACCTTTTCATTACAGGGGGTTACGTGTTAGCTCAAATTCTTTTTCTGCATCTGTTAAGCTGTTCATATGTTTTTTCTCCTTTACACTGGTTTATGTGTGTGTGTTTTAAATTTTTAATTAGAGGATAGTTACTTTATTGTGATAGTTTCTGCCATAGTTTTTAAAAGATCTATTTATTTACTTTGGCTGTGCTAGGTCTTTGTTGCTGCACGCAGGCTTTCTCTAGTTGTGGCAAGTGGAGGCTACTCTTGATTTTCGTGTGTAGGCTTCTCATTGCAGTGGCTTCCCTTGCTGTGGAGCACAGACTCTAGGTACACAGGCTTCAGTAGTCGCAGTGTGGGGGCTCAGTAGTTGTAGCACATGGGCTCAGTTGCTCCCAGACCAGGGAATGAACTGGTGTCTCTCACATTGCAAGGCAGCTTCTTAACCACTGGACCACCAGGGAAGCCCCCACACTATTAATATAGTGAAAAATGCTGATTGATTTTCAGATGTTAATCTAACACTTATTCCTGAGATTAACCCTATTTTGGTCATGGTATGTATTCTTCTTTAAATCTTCCTGAATTTAGTTTACTATTTGCTTCATAAAGGAATTTTGCCTGTTTTCAGAAAGGGTATTGAAAAGTATTTTTCTACTTTTCAAATGTTTCCGTTAGGTTTAGGTATTAGGGTTATGTTGGCCTTAGAAGAACTAATGAAGAACTCCTGTTGTCTGAAAGAATTTGTGTAACGATTTTTGTTAATTCTTTTATTGTCTGTATTTCTGTGTCCTCCCCTGTGACCTAACCTGGGGTCTCCTGGTTATCCACTCCGAGTCTCAGCAATCTCATGGATCCTTGACACACTCTACTGGAATGGAAGAATGAAAACCATGGCATTATGGCACCCCATTTTTACTTCTTAGACTGGCAAAGTGTTAAAGTTCAGTGTGGCAATGGTGCAGGGAAATAGGGCACCCTTGTGGTTTCCTGGTGTGAGTTAAAATGGTCGTCTTCTTTGAGAGAACAGTTTGTCATTATCTAGACAAAAGTGTAAAATTATGTAACCTACTGACTCAGCAATTCTACTTCTGAGGAGTTACCCAACAGACAACGCACATGGCTACATCGGATACTTGTCGGGCACCCAGATCCATTCATCAAGTAGCGTTCAACATGAGTCCTACCTATTACAAACTGAAACTTTAAAAACTGATTCTATACTTCTTGTGAATACAAAATGATATTTCCTTCCAGATTTTTGGTACTAATTTGTTCAATGAAAGATACATATTTTCACGATTCCTGTAACTTTGTTAGGCCCTTATTTTTCTTTAAACATATAAGCAACTTTGAAAAGAGCCTCAAACATAGCGAGAGGTGCCAAGTGTGCACATTTTCCCCCATTGTGAGTTTCTTAAAAATGCACACTCATTGTGGTGAACCAAACCCAGAGCCTCCAACTCCCCTCTTAAACAAAGTGGTGAGAATCTGACCCAAGTTGAGTTGATTGGTGGTTTTGTAGAGCCTAAGTGACTCCGTCTTAAAAAGAGGAGCCGCCCTCTTGCGATAGAAGGCAACACCCAAGTTCCCCCACCCCCAGGTCACCACCCTAGACACGACTGCCAATCAGGGGCTAGCGCGCGAAAATCCCCGGACCTCCCCTCCCGTCCTGGCCAGTCACAGGACGCTGAAGCACATTACCCAATCCGAGCCCTCCTGCCCTTTGTCTCTTTCCCTTAAAAGCCTTGAACCAAGCAACTCGGCCGCTGCCCTCACTCCGCTGTGTAGGTGTGTGTATGTGCCTTCCAGACCGGGTCTGTAATAAACTCCCTCTTGCGCTTGCATCGGTGAATGGCCTCCTGGTAGTTTGTGGAGATTGGGATCTGGGCACAACAGTTTCTATTCATAAAATGCAAGGAGCTGGAAGCAATTTTGAGGTTGCTCTCCGTTCAGAGAAAAGGAAATGTAAAGGTGCTTAAGGCAGTGGTGGGGGGAAGATGGGGTCTACACAGTTAATGGTTTACAAAGGACACGTTTTAGAAGATAAATGCAGTGCAAAACAGAGAGATAGAGAAAGAGTGAGGAGGGTCGGCGGAGGGAAAAGGGAAGGGAAAGAAACGACGATCTGATGCTCGCTGGGCCCGGGGCTAATCCGGAGGTCAGGCTCTTCAAGGACTCCGAGGCGGAGAGCCAGCTCTTCTGGGCAGCAAGTAGATGCTGCCCTCCAGGGATCTGCACACCTCTAGTGCCCCCCACCAACACACCGCGTACTCGGACTAGCCCGGGCAGGTCCTGCCGGGATTTGCCCAGCCAGGTGCCCCGGGGCCTTTTCCGGGCCACCAAGAGGGCTTTTTTGGAGCCAGGACTCGCGGCGGGAACTCACCAACAGCAAGACACCCAAGACGACGAAGATGAGAGCCCAGGGGCGCCGGAGCCGAGGCCTGGGGCACTGGGCGCACCCTGCCCGGGAGCTCGAGGCGGCCGGCTTTCTCTGTCCCCGCTGCCCGCTGTGGTCGGGCAGCGTTCGCTGTCCAGGTTGCCGCGAAGTGACGTCCGCCAGAACCATCAGAAATGAAAGTGTGTTTCGTGGGGCGCGAGGTGAGCCCTGCCAAGTGCGCGGAGCGGGGCTCTGCTGTTTAATCTGAGCCTGCCTCTACTTTTATATCACCCCGCCCTGGGATTGCGCCACCCGCGGTAGCGAAGGAGCCAATGCCTGCTGATATAATCATTACCACTTCCAGCCAATCACTCCTGGTTCAGGAGAGAAGCCCAGACCTCTAAGTCTCCTTGGTGCGGAAGGGAAACTTCCGCCAACTAATACCCTGTGGATGCGGTTTTTCATTCAGCACCAGCCTGGTCTGTGCCTTCGGGAGGCGGGGACAGGGCACCTCCCACGTGCTCTGTTGTGATTTAGCCGGTGAGACTCAGAATCTGCGTTCCAGGCAGGTCCTAACTCTGCCCTTTCCAGGGCAAATGCCCCACGGGTTGAAAAAAATGAATGAACCACCTGTTTTCTAACTACTGCCTTCTGCCCACTCCCATCTTCTGCTCCTTCCTGCCCCCAGGACCCCAAGGAGGTCAGAGAACATGGAAAGCCAAGAAGGACATCCAAGAGGTGCCCAGGACTGTACTGTAGGGGAGTGATGGGTCAACTAAGAAACCTTGAATTGTTAAAAAAAAGTCAATATGTTGTCAACCTCACTTGCACTTTCTGATATTTAAGTACTTAGGAAATGAGACAGATCCGGTGAGACTTTTTGCCCTGGGCCCATTCATATAAATAGTGTCAGTAATCACTTTACTATGGAATTACAAATAAGTACTTATTTAAAGGCAAAGAATTGTTATTTAGTTGAGAAGTCATGGCCAACTGTTTTGCAACCCCATGGACTATGACCCACCAGGCTCCTCTGTCCATGGAATTTCCCAGGCAAGAATACTGGAGTGGGTTGCCATTCCCTTCTCCAGGGGATCTTCCCCATCCAAGGATGGAACTCAAGTATCCTGCACTGGCAGGTGGATTCTTTACCACTGAGTCACCAGGGAAGTCCCTAAAGGCAAAGGATACACACCATATTCTCCTGTTGTGAACTCTTACTTTTCAAAGATCTTAAGTATCATTAGCACAGTTTATAAGTTTACTTTTATCACTTTTATTTTATAAACCTGAAATTCTACCCAACAGAACATTTTGGAGCCTGGTTACTAACTCCCCGCCCCAATATAAGTGGCATCCAGGAGAAAGAAGGTGGCCTGGCTGTGACTATGTAGTTGAAACACTTTATTTGCGGATGAATATATCCACCAAGTCCTATTTTATGTTCGTGACTCTGAATCTCTCTGATTTCACTAACTGGGGTCACCATTCACATGGAAGCAATGCAGTACTTCCTGTTATCAGGCTCAGAGAAGGGTCCAAGTCACCCTAGACTGTCCCATCTCCTTAGTTTGCCAGGACCAAGAAGTTACCAAATCAGGACTTCCCTGGTGCTTCAGTGGTTAACAATCTGCCTTCCAATGCAGGGATCTCAGGTTTGATCTCCGATAGGGGGAACTAAGAGCCCACATGCCTCAAGCTACTGAGCTGGTGCACCCTCAACTACTGAGCCCCGCCCTCCACAACTAGAGAGTACATGCGCTACAAGGAAAGAAACCCCTAGGATGGAAGGAAGATCCCCTCTGGCAGAACAAAGATCCAATGCAGACAAATAAATAAATACTGGCACTTAAATAAAATCTATTTTTAAAAAGGTACCAAACAACCTTTGATGATACCTAAAAAGGTAGCAGTCACTCCTCAGCGTTCCCAGGATCTTCTGCTCTTCCTCTCACCTCCCAGAGGGTCTCTGATATGTGTGGGCTCATCCCACAGACTCCATATTGCTGTTTCCAAGCCTGAGTCTGTCCCCCATACTTCACTGGTGCTGGGCTCTCTATCCTACGAGGGTGTGAGTACTTATGACAGCAAGGCAAGTACAAATAGTTTGTTTAAAAAAAAAAAAAGTTTCCATCAAAGTCTGTTACAGCACCTTTCAGATTTAGGAATGCAACATAAAAAGAGAAAGGAACCCTTATTATGAAAACCTCTTCCACTGAAAGGAATAATCTACTCACAGGTGAGCCTGGTTCAAAAAGGAGTAAATCCCCCTCTCTGCCTCTGCTTTCTATCCCTCATCACTTTGCTCCACAGGCCTGCTTCCTGTCAGAATGCTGCAGACTGGAAACAAGGGATCCAGCCCTGGGCTGCCCGGCAACCCTGGGAGGTGTTCTGGAAGTTGCCCCCCTCAGAAGCTTGATGGGGGCCCAGGGTGGGAAAGAGTTTTTGTATGTGTTGTTTGTCACGGCGGTGCTCCCCAGCCAGACTCTGTATTCGATTTTTTTTTGTTTTTAATTGTGGACCAGAATACCAACATGTCCACTGAGAGCTCTGAGTTCTGATCATCTGTAGTCAATAAATCCCTGTGTAACTTGAGGAAAGTGTGGGGTTTTGTTGGTTTGAAAAAATCTTTTCATTTCTGGCTGTGCTGGGTCTTCATTGCTACACACTGGCTCTTCTCTAGTTGTGGAGAGCAGGGGCTACTCTCTGGTCCTGGTGGCTGGGCTACTCATTGCTGTGGCTTCTCTTGTTGCAGAGCCCAGGCTCTAGAAGGCAGGCTTCAGAAGCTATGGCGCGGGAGCTTAGTTGCTCCAAAGCATATGGAATCTTCCCAGAGCAGGGTTCGAATCCCTGTCCCCTGCTTTGCCAAGCAGATTCTTAACCCCTGGACCACCAGGGAAGTCCAGGAAAGTTTTTTGTTTGTTTCATTTTATTTTTTGGCTGCCTTATGGCATGTGGGAACTTAGTTCCCTGACCAGGGAGCAAACTTGGGCCCCTGAAGTGGAAGCACAGAGTCCTAACCACTGGACCACCAGGGAATCCCCGAGTTTTGTTTTGTTTTTAATTTAAAAATTAAAAAAAAAAAGTACACTTTGTCCCTTGACCCCTGAGGCAGGTCTTTTGGTAACAGTCCAACTAGGGGAGGGGGGAGCCTGAGCTGGTCCTGGGGAGGGGAGCGGCCAGAGAGAACCCAAGGCAGATTGGATGAACTGATGACTCGGCCTGGTGGAGGCCGTGTGTACCCCCAGCCAGATCACCCACCACGGCATTGAGAACCAAGAGGGAGCAAGAGGCATTCTAACCAGCCCCCAACAACCCTCCCCAGTCCCTGTGCTAAAGCCTACAGCCATGCACTGTCTTCAGTCTGTTAACTCTTAGTTTACATCCAGTCCTTTTTTCTTTTCTTTTGCCTTTTGACCCTTTTCACCCACTTCCCCCACCCCACCCTGCTGCCTCCTACCTCTGGCAGCCATCAATCTGTTCCTGTATCTCTGAGCTTGATTTTTTTTTTTTAAGATTTCACATATCATAGAGATTATATTGTATTCGCTTTCGCTGTCCTGTTTATTTCACTTAGCACAATGCCCTCAAGGCCCATCCATGTTGTCGCAGATGTGTCTTCTTCAATGTCTTATTTTCAATATACATATCTTTCACTTCCTTGGTTAAATCTATTCCTAGGAATTTTATTCTTTTTGATGCAATTTTAAATGACATTTCCTTAATTTCTCTTTCTGCTGGTTTATTATTAATATAAAGAAACGCAATAGGTTTTTTCATACTAATTTTGTATCCTGTAGCTTTATTGAATTCATTTATTAGTTATAAGAGTTTCTGATGGAGTCTTGAGGGTTTTCTATATATAATATCATGTATCTGAGAATAGTGACAGTTTAACTTCTTTTATCTCTTTTCCTTGCCTAATTCCTCTGGCTAGGACTTGTAGTACTATGTGGATAAAAGTTGTGAGAGTGAGGCATCCTTGTCTTGTTCCTGATCTTAGAGGAAAAGTTTTCAGATTCCTATGAATTATGCCATGCAGAGAACTTCCAGATAAGGAAGACACCTCTTGATCAGCAAAGGGTACTTCTTATTGCCCTTTAGTTACAATCAAAAAACATTAAACAAGATTCAAATACCACTCGGCTTCTCTCAGACCTCTCTTGTGAAGGAGTTATGCTTTCAAAACCCCAGTCACATGTGGGATCCTCCCCTTTTGAGGAAGGACACAAAAAAGACTCCAGGGTGAATCTGCTTTGGAGGGTGTAGTCATTGTAACCACCACTACTCTTTCTCCTCGGGCAGTTGAGAATGGTAAGGGTGACATCATGTGTCACCCCATCACCTTTTTGGGGCATCTTTTCATGAGCAGATATCTCCCTGTCCTTAGCTGCAGTCAAAAGCCAAACAGGACAATGTTGGAAAGAGATTTCTCACAGGAACCTTCATGTATTATCTGATTGTTGCCATAATAGTATGTTTATTTTCTTTAATAGTGTTAGTTGCAGTCTTGCTAAACTCTTTGTGACCCTATAGACTATAGCCGGCCAGGCTCCTCTGTCTATGGGATTTCCCAGTCAAGAATACTGGAGTGGGTTGCCTTTCCCTCCTCCAGGGGATCTTCCTGACCCAGGCGTTGAACCCAGGTCTCCTGCACTGCAGGCAGATTCTTTACCATCTGAGCCACCAGGGAAGCCAGGAAATGCAGGTCCCTGCTTTCCGCTACAGACCAGGGCATACAGGATGGGGTGAGGTTTGTCTGGACCACCTCCCTTCCATGGGTCTTCCCTCCCTATGGTGATGACATTCCCCCTCTGGGGATGTCATGCTCCCTCTGAAGGTGTGAATACTCTGCTAGGGTCTGCCCTCATTCACCTGCAGAATTGTGAAGAGCTCTGTACAGACCTGCTCCTGTCCTAGCCCCAACATAAAATCCTCTGACTTCTCAACCCCAGTCCTGGGCCTGACTTTTCTCCATCATGGGGCAGAACAAGTACATGGAATCAATTGTGAGCAACCCTGACATCATAACTCCCCCAATCTCCAGACCAAAATGAATGAACTGTTGGTAAGAACCAAAACAGTGCAGGGGTATTTGTGTGTGTGTGTGTGTGTGTGTGTGCGTGTGTGTGTAGAGGAAAAAAATACCTCTCTAGGTTAACCCAGATATTCTATTTCTTCTAGGAAGCCTCATGTTCTAGTAAGAACATGATCAAGAATCTAATATAATCTATTTTCAAATATATTCACAAGTTCTTGGCTCTCAGGATGCTGGTGCTTGAGGTTTTTGGGAGACAGGGTGGTTGAAGGGCTCCAACATAACAACAGATACTTGCCATCTTGGGAATGTACTTATCTTCTCACAGTTATCTTTCTCATGGTCAGAGACAGCCCCACAGGAGGTGTAGTGTCCATGTTGGGGTGGGGAGACTGGGGGGAAAGTAAAATGTCAGGAAATAAGGTACCGAGCTGGAGAATTGGAGTTTCCTATTGTGAGACATCACAGGACATCTGGTGCTGGTTGGGAGGAAAAGGGGGAGAACTGAGCAGGAGCAGACTGTGGAGGAGAGGAGAGATGGCACTGGAGGACCGCAGGGGATTTAAACAGCAGGCTGTGCTCCCATGGCCTCAGAGTGAGGCAGAGGGGCCAATGGGCAGGGGCAGAAGGGCAGCCTCTGGGAGTGGATGCAGCTCTGTACTCAGCACCTTGGCTTTGGGAAGGGGACAGAAGCCTGACCATGGAGCCTCCCAGGAACTCAAAGGGAGAAGAGCTAGGGCCTAAGGTCCAGGAGAGAAAAAAAATGGGTCTCTGTGAGGTTGCAGGGCTGAGTCACCAGACCCACTGAGAAGGATACAGAAAGGTCAGTGGGGACAGAAAGAGAAGGTGGCCCCGGAGTGGCAGGAGGCTCACAAGTGAGGGGACACACAGAAGGACCCCAGCAAGCAAGACACCTTCCTGACAGCTCTGTCACAGCCAGTCTGCACCTCCAGGGAGCCCAGCGGGGCCAGATGCAACCCAGAGACACCACTGGGGGTACTGTGGGGAGTCAGGCCAGGCTGCAGCCCCTCTCCAGGGTGAAGGGTAGGCAGGAGATGGACGGAGGAGGGGTTGAATTCCAGTCTCCAAGAAACCTGGTGCCTAGAAATCTTGAGTCAAAGCCGGAGACACACCCATGCAGGCATAAAGAGGGGAAGGAAGGAGTGACTCACCCAGCAAGAACATACACCCCTGCCCCTGTGCCACTCACAGCTTCTCCAGAAGAGACTGCAAGGAGGGGAAGGAAAGTACATAGATGCTTCTTTTTATATAAAGTTATGTATTTTGGTCATGGATTCATGGATATATGAGTCTTTTCTAGCTAGTGGATAATGTAGCTATTTCTTGTATTGTTTGATAATATCAACAAACTCTTCAAAGGGATCTCCAACTGCTTCCCTTTCCAGGAGAAGAGATAAACCAGGGACTCTGCGCTTTCTTTAGGAAATGCACACGCAGAAGCTATCTGTCCTGCGTTTTTCTGTCCCATCTTCAAGCTCACCGATCCTCTCCTCTGTCAGTTGCACAGTTAAACACGTGTGGTGTAGACTTTTCACTTCAGCTATTTGACTTTTCAGCCCTACAATTTTGGTTTGATTCCTTTTGACAGTTTCTATTTTTGTAGACCATTCCCTGCAGTAATCCTCACTTCTTAAGTGTCTGCTCCAGCTTTCATAACTGTATGCAGCTGAGGAGCCATCACCCAGTCAAGACACAGAACACTCCCAGCAGCCCACACAGTCTCTTCTGCCCCAGTAGTCCTTTCCCATCCACCTCATCAGGAGACAGGCACTCCATCCCAGGATCTATGTGACTCAAATGAGGAATATATATGAGGGCACTTGGGAAAACAGAAGTAATAGTTATTGCACAAATGCAGAGATGCTTTGCACCATTATCAGACATAAGGAAATGAAAGCATGCGATAGACTCCAGGGAAGGTGAAAAGATAAAATTAAGTACCAATTCTGATTTTTTGAAACCATCTCAAAACAGGAGGCTGCATCCACAATGATAAAAATTTCTGCATGAAACTAGGATCCAACCTCATTCTTTTCTTAAAATTTAATTTAGGACTTCCCTGGGAGCACAATGGATAAGAATCTGCCTGCCAATGCAGGGGACACAGGTTCGATCTCCGGTGCAGGAAGATCTCACATGCTGTGGAGTGACTAAGCCCATGCACCACAACTACTGAGCCAGAGCTCTCGAGCCCTCGAACTGCAACTAATGAGCCCAAGTGCTGGAACTACTGAGGCCGCGCGCCTAGCAGCCATGCTCCGTAACAAGAGAAGCCACTGCACTGAGAAACCTGTGCACTCCACTGAAATAGCCCCTGCTCACTGCAGCTAGAAAAAGCCCACACGCAGCAATGAAGACCTACCGCAGCCAAAAATAAATAAATCGATCATATGAAAAAAATTTTTTCCACAGGAAAAATGAAACAAAGAAAGGCCCACAACATTAGATCGAAACTACCGAATTCTAGGAACCAAAGCTGGATGCACCTGTGCCCAAGTGTGTGCGTGTAGGTGGGTTACAATAAAAATATACTTGTATATTTACAAGTACAAAATATGCTTGGTGGGTGGACCCAGATTCTACTCTTCTAGAAATTCATCTACTAATGTCATCAGAAAACATATATGGTTTTATTTTCAAGTATATTCAATGTAATAATTTTGAAAAAATCAGAAATTTTTAGTTTTAGGATTATTACTAAATATTATAACAACCACACAGTGGAATACATGCAGTCTTTATTCAATCATTCAACAACTATAGGAGCACCCACTCCATGCTGCCTGCTATAGGTTTCAGGAATATATTGACAGCTAATGAAAACAAGACAGGTAATAAGTAGCATAACATCTTTTAGAGCAACCAGTCTACCACAGCTGGCTTCTGCCTCCTTGACCACTTCCTCTTGGGGCAGTAGATAGGACCAGAACTGCTTTTTCCTGTTTAGACTGCACTCCTGGGCAAGCAGAAGGGCCATCACATGCTCATCAGCACAGACTCAGTTGTTTTTCTAGCTTTAGTTTTGTTACTTTCTGTTCTAATCTGTATTATTTCCTTCCTCTGTTTACTTTACCTTTAGTATGTTCTTCTTTTTCTAGTGTCTCACTGTATAGTATTAGGTTAATGATTTGAGATTTTTCTTCTTCCTTAATGCAGTCATTTACAGGCATAAATTTCTTTCTAAGTTTTCAGCTGCTTTAGCTATATCCTATAAGTTTCGGTATGTGGTATCTTCAGTTTCATTCATCTCAAAAGATTTTACAGTTTCTTTTTTGATATCTTCTTTGACTAATTGGTTATTTGAGAATGTGTTATTTAAATTTTATCATAGCTGTGAAGTTCCCCAATTCCTTCTTGTTTGTGATCTCTAATTTCATTCCATTGTGGTGGGAGGGTATGTGTTCTATTATGTCTCCCCTTTTAAATTTATTGTTATTGGTTTTATGAGCTAGTATATGGTTTATTCTGGAGAATGTTCCATGTACACTTGAGAAGAATGTATTTTGTTGTTGACTGGAGTATTCTATAGCTGTCTGCTAGGTCTAATTGTTTTACAATGTTGTTCAAGTCTACTATTTTCTTGCTGATCTTCTTTCTGGTTCATTATGAATCCTTCCAGATTAAGAAAATTACATTTCTAGGTGTGATTTGTGTTCTAAGTACTTTTTCCTAGTTTGTTTTTATCTTTGTCACGATTTCTTCCATTTGGCTTTCTTCTTAATTTTTATATAGCCTTTAGGCAAGTTTTATAGTTTGTTGTCCTACTTCTTCCCCTCTCCAAAGTGGTAAGAAATTTTTTCTCATGTTTTTGCAGTACTTTTCTGGTTTTATATATTACAATTAATTCATTGATCCACCTAGTTTTAATTATCCAATAAGAAGAGCATAAGAAACATCATGTTTCAGAAGTCATCCTAGTTGCTGTATCATCATTATTGAAGAGTTAATTTTTTATCATTGATAGAAAGTGTCATCATCATAACACATTATTAAGGAAAGGTTTTAAAAGTTAGGTTTTTTTAAGAGCATCTTTCATTATTAATAAATATGAATTAGATAAGAGAGACAGATCCTGCAAGGAAGAGTGAGGTCATCTGAAGGAGGAAAGCCCAGGAGGTGAAGGTCAAGCCTAGGGACATGGGGTCCCAGGTTGTGACAGCTCTTCCAAGTCTTCAGCTCAGTTCCAGATCACAGAACCCCCTTCCTTTGGGTCACTGTTTGACCCTCTACAGGTCAGACCCATTTTTCCTCTTGTTTTCCCACCAGGGCCCCATGGCATGAGCTTTGTTTGAAGGCTTTTCCCTCATCACTGTATTATTTCTGTGCCTCTTTGTGTCTCCCAATGACTAAGAGCTCATTGAGAACAGGAATTAGGACTTCCTTCTCTAAGTTCTAGAAGCCCAGGTGGTGCTATTCAATAGAGTAATCACCAGGTCCTTATGGGAATGGAGCACTTCAAACAGCTTCTCTGAATCAAGATGTGTTGCAAATGAAAAATACATTCTGAATTTTAAAGACAGTAAGAAAAAAATGCCCATCAATGTTTTATATTGATTGTTCTTGTTTAGTTACTAAGTCATGTCCAACTGTTTGCAGCCCCATGGACTCTAGCCTGCCAGAATCCTCTGCCCATGGAATTCTCCAGGCAAGAATAATGGAGTGGATAGCTACTGCCTTATCCAGGGAATCAGGGGATCATTCCCTTCTCCAGGGGATTTTCCTGACCCAGGTATGAAACCTGGGTCTCCCACGTGGCAGATAGACTCTACCATCTGAGCCACAAGGGAAGCTCCTGAGCTTCCCTGTACCCCATTTTCTCCCCTCTTCCTATAGAGCTCCAACTGTCCCCAGGCTTTCCCATACCAGTGGGGTCTTCTGAGGCTGCAGAGGCCCCTCCTCATCCGACTGTGTGTCCCCACACTGCCCCTTGCTGTGTCCATCCCCACACCTCCTCAACACATTTCCTCTTAGGCCAAGCTAGCTTTTCCACTGGGCACAGTAGGCTGCAGGTTAGGGCCCATGATCAGGCCCATGAAAAAATTTAAAATATACATGTAGAATCTAGAAAAATGGTACAGATGAACCTATTGCAGGGCAGGAAGAGAGACACAGATGTATAAGACAGACATCTGGACATGGGACAGGGGCAGAGGTGGGGGAGAGAGGGATGGGATGAATTGGGAGATTGGGATTGACATATATACACCATCACATGTAAAATAAATAACTAGTGGGAACCTGCTGTATAGCATAGGGAATTCAGCTCCATCCTCTGTGATGACCTAGAGGACTGGGGAGGTCCAAGAGGGAGGCGTATGTGTATACATACAGCTGATTCATTTCATTCTACAGCAGAAAATAATATAATATTGTTAAGCAATTATACTCCAATTTTTAAAAAAAATCTTGAAATCATACAAAACTATTTGCATAGAGTTCAGTCTCAGTTATATTCATCTTTATATGTATTGAGTCCTAAATAAAATCTTTAATTATTTTTGTAAGCAAGAAGGGGCCTAGAAAGACCAAAGGTGCTGACAGCAGACAGAAGTCATAATGAAGCCACGTGTGTGCTCCTTCAAGTTTCCTATAAAATCCTGAGCCAACTTGACTGGCCTCACACCCAGCCCTTGTTCCCCAGTAGCACCTGAGTCTTTCCTATTTGGGGACGTGACGGTCAATAGTAATTCACTGTCCTCTGACGCTCCAGTGTTGGCTGAGGCTGGTAGGAAGAGTCAACAGGTGGAGGAGAGGGCTTCGTATTTAAAGCTTGACTGGAGGATGAAGCTCAGCTTGTGCCCACACCCTTCTGACCTTTGACCTGGATGAGGGTCCCCCACCCCGTCACAGGGCTCCCCCTGCAGCCCACAGAGGCCAGGGTGGGCCTGGCAGAGGAGCCTGGGGGCTGTGCACAAGCCTGGATCCTTCTCCCGCCCAGTGAGGGAGAGTGAGAGGATCCTGACCTGTAGACAGCAGGAGCCTGTCCCCCCTCCACTGTCTTTTCAGGAGACCTGGGACAGGAGGTTGCCCCTTCTTTCTCCTTATCCAGCCAGCTGTCCCTGATGGGTCCCCTATGTCATCCCTGTGTCTGTACCCAGGTGCCCCGATAGGAAGTTTGTGGCCATGGCCTGTACCCCCTGGAGCAATGTCAAGTGTGTGGACCAAGAATCAGGTACCCTGGCCCATGAGGAGGTCCTGGATCCTGGAGAGGTAGTGCCCATGAGCCGGAGACTGTCCATCACTCCTTCTCCCTCCTCGAGCAGTTCACACACACACATACACACACTCACCCAAACACTTTTACAAACAAGGATTATGTATAGTGCAAACAAACAAAAAATCAGATTACAGGATCAAACGTTAAGGAACTATCCTCAGGTTTTAAAAGACATTGATCTTTTGTGTATTAACTATAGGTTTTGCTTTGTGAAACCCAAGAACACTGAAGTGGGTAGCCTATCCCTTCTCCAGGGGAACTTCCCAACCCAGGAATTGAATCGGAGTCTCCTGCATTGCAGGCAGAGTCTTTACCAGCTGAGCTACCCAGGAAGCCCTACATATGGCAACTTATATCTGTAACAGTCTATTTTAAGTTGATAACAAGTGTGATCCCATTCTAAAGCTCATCATTTTTAGTCTTCTACCCCCAACATTGTACATTTTTGATGTCACATTTCACATCTTTTCATCTTGAATATTCCTTTGTTAATTATTGTAATCACAGTTATTTTTACTGCTTTTGTCTTTAAGCTTCATATTAGCTTTATAAGTAATCAAACCGGTACTGTTACTGAATATTTACCTTCCAGTGAGATTTATTCTTTCATATCTATTCTTGTTATTATTTGATGGCTTTTATTTTCAGCTTAAAAAAGAAAAATTTTTTAATATTTGTTGTAAGGCCAGTTCAGTGATTAACTCCTTTAGCTTTTGTTTGTCTAACCATAACCATAATGTGCTCAGTCATGTCCGACTTTTTGGAGCCCACTAGGCTCCTCTGCTCATGGAATTTTCCAGGCAAGAATACTGGAGTGAGTTGTCATGTCCTCCTCCAGAGGATCTTCCCCACCCAGGGATGGAACCTGCATCTCTTGAGTCTCCTGAATTCGCAGGCGAGTTCTTTACTACTAGCACCACCTGTCTGGAAAACTGTTTCTCTCTCTTTCATTTATGAATAATCACTTTGCCATGTAGAGTATTATCGGTTAGATGTTTTTTCCTTTTAACATTTTGAATATATTGTGCCACTCCCTTCTGGCCTGCAATTTTTGTGCTGAAAAGTCTGTTGATAGCCTTCTGGGGATTCCGTTGTATGTAACAAGTTGTTTTTCTCTTGCTGTTTTTAATATTCTCTCCATATCTTTAACTTTTGACATTTTAATTATAATGTGTCTTAGTAAGGATCTCTTTAAGGTCCTCATTTGGAACTTTCTGAGCTTCCTGTATCTAGATGTCTGATTCCTTCCCCACATTAGGTAAGTTTTCAGCCATTATTTAATCAAATAAGTTTTCTGCCCCTTTCTAGTTCTTCTCCTTTGGAGCCCTATAATGCACTATTGCCCTATAATTTCCTTTAATGTTGTCCCATACGTTCCTGAAGCTATCTTCACTTTATTTCATTCTTTTTCCTCTCTGATGTTCTGATTGGGTGAGTTCCACTGCCTTGTATTTTTAAAAATATTTATTTATCTATTTATTTGGTTGCATCAGGTCTTAGTTTTGTCATGTGGGATCTTTCGTTGCAATGCATGGACTCTCAAACTATGCAAGTGAAAGTGTTAGTCACTCAGTTGTGTCCAACTTTGCAACCCCGTGGACTGGAGCCCGCCAGGATCCTCTGTCCATGGAATTTTCCAGGCAGGAATAATGGAGTGGGTAGCCATTCCCTTCTCCAAGGGATCTTCCCAACCCAGGGATCAAATCTGGGTCTCCCCCACTGCAGGCAGATTCTTTACCATCTGAGTCACCAGGGAAGCCCTGTATTGGAAAGGGAGAGTTTT
Source organism: Antilocapra americana (assembly GCA_007570785.1). NCBI lineage: Eukaryota > Metazoa > Chordata > Mammalia > Artiodactyla > Antilocapridae > Antilocapra > Antilocapra americana. Next base: position 28,954,434 of record ML661897.1, on the reverse strand, counting down.
AACCACTGTTCCACGAGGGAAGTCCCTTCATTAAGGATCTTTGTATATATATTTATAATAGATGTTGATCAGTATTTTTTTTTGGTAATGTCATTGTAAGTTTTTGATACCAGGGTTGTGTTGGCTTTATAAAACAGTGAAGAACTGTTGCCTGTTCATATTTTCTGAAAGAATTTGTATAAGATTGATATTATTTTTTCCATGAATATTTATAGAATTTATCAATGAAACTACATGGGCCTGCAGATTCCATTGCTGTAAGATTTTAAGTGATGAATTCTAACTCTTAAAGAGATATAGGATTAATCAGATTTTCTTTTCATCTTCTGTTTTGCTAAGTAATATTTTCAAGGAATTTGTCCATTTTATTCAAGTTGTCAAATTTATCAGCATTAAATTATTCATAAGTTCCCCTTATTGTCCTATCTATGGTTGCAGAGTTTGTTATAATATCTTATCATTAATTATTGATATTGGTATTTTTTGTTTTTTGGCCTTTTTTCTCTTAAAATTTGGTTTGTTGGGGGGGAGGGAGGAGGGAGGGGGGTTCTAGAGGGGGAGCATATGTAAACCCATGGCGATATCATGTCATTATATGGCAAAACTAATAAAAAAGAGGTCTAAAAAAAAATTTGGTTTGTTAATTTTATTAATTATTTCAGAGAATCAACACTTGGTTTGTCAATTCCTTTCATTATTTGTATTCTATTTCATTGATTTCTACTCATATTATTATTTTTTTCCTATTCTTTTGAGTTTAATTTGCCCTTATTTTATGGTGATTTAAAAATGTGAATCTTCAGGTTGCTTTTTTAATTTTAAAAAATTTTACTCCCCATTTCTCCCAACCCTCTATTCTTTTTAATAGAACGTCTTTAACTGGAAGAGCTTCCCAGGTGGTGACAGTGGTAAAAGAACCCGCCTGCCAATGCAGGAGACTTAAAGAGATGTGGGTTCAATCCCTGGGTCAGGAAGATTCCCTGGGGGAGGGCACAACAACCCACTCCATTCTTGCCTGGAGAATCCCTTGGACAGAGGAGCCTGGTGAGCTACAGTCCATAGAGTTACAAAGGGTAGGACACGACTGAAGTGACTTAGCATGCACTCACACTTTAATTGAAAACTGCACAGTTTACTCTAAGCACTGTATTAGCAGCTTTTCACAAGTTCCCATCAAGTATATATTCATAACTATTTGTTTTGAAATTCAAAAAAAATATTCTTTTGATTTCATCTAAGAACCATAATGATTTGAAAGATGTTGCTTAATAGTCAAATTTTGGAGTCTTTCTAGAGCTCATTATTGACTAGCAATGTAATTTCATTAAAGTCAGAGAACAGAGTCTATATGATTTCATTGCTTTTAAACTTATTTAGACTTTTTAAGTTGTATAGAATGTGGTCTATCTTAGTGGAAGTACCACATTCATCAAAAAAGAATGAGTCTTCATTAGATGTGGGAAGCGTGCTTTCTGAATGTCAATTAAATCAAGATGGTTGATTTTTCTTTTTCTTCTATTTTTTTAAATTTGGTCTGTCTGTGCAGCTTCGAGGATGTTAGTTCCTCAACCAATGAACCTGTTGTGCCCTCCATAAGAGGGCAGAGTTCTAACCACTGAACCGCCAGGGGAGTTCCCATTGTGGTTGATAGCGTTACTTTTGCTGTTGCTTAGTGGCCAGGTTGTGAGAGACTTTTTTTTTTTTTTGCTTTTTTTTTGTGTGTATTACTGAATAGTTTGTTGTAATTATTATATTGCACATGTAAGTGTAAGTAACGTGTAAGTAACATCATACGGGGTTTCTCTTTTACTCTAAACCTCATCGGGGTGACAAAGCCATAGCGTCACACTTGTTCTCCAGTTCTTCCGGTGGTCTGAGACCTGTTTCTGCTAAGATTTGTGTGGCTTTGGGTAGTGCCTTTTACAAGTGAAAAGACAGCTAGGTTAACGGTAAACCCTTCCGCCTGGAGTTCAGAGCAGCCATTAAATAGTTTTTTCAGGATGCATGCCACACCTGTTTCAGACTCAAAACAGAAATCAAAACAACATCTTCAGACCCTTTCCTCCTAAACTAGACAGAGCCACTGAGGCTAGCCGCCTGATTACTGGGGATTTACCCTGTAAGCCTTGTGGGTTGCTGCGGAAGAAAGTGGAAGGAATTTGCAAAAGGACCGACACCAGCCGAGAAGGGGTGCTGAATGCAAGGAGGGTGGGAAAGCTGCTTTTCTGTAAAAATCGAGGCGAAGAATAGATGCGATAAGCACGTTCTTTTAGCTTTTGTTGTTTTATCTCAACATAAAAGGGGAGGGGGAGGGAGGAGAGGGAAGGAAGGGGAGCGGAGAGGCTTGCAAAGGAGTTTTTCATTCCTTTTCCTTTGGAATTTACTTCTGCGACAGCCAGACAATTCTAGGACCGGGACGGAGACTGCGGGCTCTTCTCCCTCAGGGTCCTGCCAGGCCCTGATCCTGCTCCTTACCCCCATTCAGCCCACGGTAGATCTATCCCGGACATTCCCCCGACCGCAGCTGACCCGAGCCTGCACACCGCCGAGTCTTTTCCCGCTGCCATTTAGCGGCCACCCGGCGCGCCTTCCGGAGCCAGTACCCACGATGGTACTCACCCACAACAGGACACCCATGACGAAGACGAGGTACCCGAACCGGAGCTCGGGGCCGCCGGAGCGCCCCGCGCCGGCGCTCAAGGAGGCCGGCGCGCTCCGTCCCCGCTGTCCCTTGAAGTCGGGCAGCGTTCGCTGTCGAGGTTCCCGCAGGTGGATGGTAGGCACGGTCATGAGGAATCTTCACGGTCGTCCGTGGAACTTGGAAAGCCGGCCTCTCAAGGCCAGACGTCGGAGCTCTTCTGTGTACCTCCGCTCCCGCGCACTGTACTCAAGCTTTTGGAGAAAGCAGGCGGCGGCCCCGCCTGTCTTACTCAGGATATTGCTCAATCATTTCCGAGAAAGAAACAAGCTCAGTCTTCCTCTCGACCGCAAGTTGACCGCAGCCTGCGTGCGTGCTCAGTCGCTCAGTCGCGTTCGACGCTTTGCTGACCCCATGGACTGCAGCCCACCAGGCTTCTCTGTCCGTGGGCTTTCCTAGACAAGAATACTGGAGTAGGTTGCGGTTTCCTCCTCCAGGGGATCTTCCCGATCCAGGGATGGAACCCTCCTCTCCTGCATCTCTTGCATTCGCAGGGAGATTCTTTACCACGGAGCCACCTGGGAAGTCCTATGCACGCAGAGTTGGCATTAAAGGCTCTTCTTGAACTGGATCCCTTCTCAGAGGCAACGACCCTCCTGGTCCTCTGACTACCGCCTTCTGCGGGCACTCAGCTTCTGCTCCTCCCACGCTCATTGACAGTATGGGTGCACAGTTATCTCTGCCTCCAGGGTCACGTGGCAGCTCTGTCCCAGTGGAAAGTTGTTGAATCAGAGGTTTGCCCTTAGCAGTTTAGTAGCCAGGTGCCTGACTGGAGCAGATACTCAGTGAACAGGTGGGTGGACAGAATGAAGGTCACAGAGACGGCCATCGGTGGCTCTGAATGGATCTCCTCCATCACTACCTGTGCGTTGTAGTAATGCCAGGGTCAACGTTTGACTTTCACACGCAGAACTTCATACTGTCTCCTCTCGACCCTACTGCTCTTGCAGCCCGGCAAGCTAGAGGCATCCACTCCATTCAGCCTTTTTTGGAGATTTTCCTTCTCGGTAGATTCTTTAAAGACTTCGGGAGACAGAACTGCTGGAGGCTAATTGGCATACGAAACCAAACGGGCCAGGAGGAGGAGGTCCCCACATGGGTCAGACGCCTCCAGCTGGCCCTAAGCATCCTAGCTCTGCTGGACTTAGGTTGTGGGGAGTCCAGTACTGGGTAAGCGGCACAAGGCTAGGTCCTACTTACAGGGCGACTGTGGGCTGGGGACTGAGCAGGGGAGACACCAACCCGGAGCCTCCAGCTCCACCCTTTTCGATCAGTTCTGTGAGGCCGGTGTGGTAGTAATTAAAATTCCTTTTTCCTCCATATGTTTACCCAGTTGTTCCAACATCATTTATTGAAAAGACTTTCTTTTCCCATTGAATAATATTACTGCCTTTGTTGAAATTCAGTTGACCATGTGTATGTTCCATTTCTGGACTCTATTGTGTTCCATGGATCTACTTATTTTCTATCCTGTGCCAATACCACGTTGCCTTGATTGTGTGCGTGTGTGTCAGTCGTGTTCCACTCTTAGCGACCCCATGGACTGGAGTCTGTGAGACTCCTCTGTCTGTGGAATTTCCCAGGCAAGAATACGGGAGTGGGTTGCCATTTCCTCCTTTAGGAGATTTTCCGACCCAGGGATGGAACTGCGTCTCCTGCTGCTCCTGCAATGGCAGGCAGATGCTTCACCATTGAGCCACCTGGGAAGCCTGTTGCCTTGATTACTGTAGCTTTATAGTGAGTGTTGAAATTAGGTAGTTTAAGTCCTCCGATTGTTCTTTTTTTCCTCTGAAATTGTTTGTGTTTCCATATAAGTTTTATATAAATTGAAATATTTAATTTAAAAAGTCCTGCTGGAATTTTAATGGATATTGCATTGAAAGTGATGATTGACAAGAATTGACATTCTAACAATACTGAGTCTTACAATCAATGAGATGGTTTTATTTTAGACTTTTCTTACTTACTTAGACTCAAGATTGTCTTAAAATCTTGACAACATTTTGTAAGCTTTCTGTGTACAGATTGTATACATCTTTTGTAAATGAATTCCCAAATGTTTTTGATGCTACTTTCAGTGGAATGGTTGAGATTATTGGTTTTTATTTTCAGTCCATGGGTCCCAGAGAGTGGGATGTGACTGACTGAGCATGTTTTAGGCAGTTTATAATTTCAGCTTGCTTTTTTCCAGTTGGAGAATCTCAGCCTTATAATTGACATGTTTACATTCATTGTTTTACCTTTATTCAGAATATATGATTTGCCACAATTTCTTCATTTTGCCTTTGTTTTTTAAAAATATTTTCACTGGGTATAAATGAGTAATGAGTCAACAGGTTTCTTTCACCACTTTAATTCTTAGCTCCATTGTTTAAGTCAATTGTCATTCATTGGTCTTTTGAATGCAAAAAAAATTTTTTTTATGCACAAAATTTTCTCTTTGTTACTATGATGTGCCCAGGTGGTGTTTTCTTTATATTTGTCTTTCTTTGGGGTTTTCTAAGCTTTTTAAAATTGTAAGTTGGTGTTTTGCACTACATTTGAGAAAATTACAGCCATTTTTTTCTCATTTGTTCAGTTATTTCTTTTCAGTCTTCAATTCCATATATGTTCCATGGTGTTGTCCTGAAGGTCACCAAGACTCTGTTCCCTGGTATTTTTTTTTTTTTTCAGTTGTTTTAACCTCTGCTCTTCAGATTGAATGCTCTTCAGATCTATCAAGTCTCTCTTCAAGTTCATTCATTATTTCTTCTGCAGTGTTCAAACTCTGTTAATAACATTCAAGTGAATTTTTAATTTCAGATAATGGAATTTTCAGTTCTAAAATTTCCTTTTAGTTCTTATTTTATTGTTATCACTTCTATGCTGAGATATCCTAGCTTCTGTTCATTTTAATAATTTTCTACAGACCAAACATATATTTTAAAGCTCCCAAAAGAGATTCTATTATGAATTAGAGGTAAGAACCAGTAAAAAGATATAAACTTTACCTGAAAGGAATAGATATGTAATGAGAAGTATCGATAGCAGAAAATGTTACTATCCCTCTGTCCATGGGACTCTCCAAACAAAAATACTGGAGTGGGTTGCTATTTCCTTCTGTAAGCGCTCTTCCCAACCCAGGGATTGAACCTGGGTCTCCTGCATTGCAGGCAGATTCTTTACTGCCTGAACCACCAGGAAAATCAACAGAGAAAGTATTATACCTTATTTACAAAGAAGTATAAAAGAAAACCTAGACAACAGAGAATTGATAAACAAGCACAATAAAGGAATTTTAGTCTCTGACAGCAACCACTAGAGTAAACACTTTCTCCTAGCCAGTCAAAAATAAAACCTCACCCTAAAGACCTACTTAGCTCAGTTCCTTTAACAGGTACATCATGTCTAACTTTAAGTGAAAAATTATATGGCATACTAAAAGACCAAAAACAAAAACACTCATTGAGTTTTAAGAGATAGAGCTAGCACCAGAATGAGACACAGATATGGTGGAGATGTTGGAATATCACATCGGGAATTTAAAACAACTAGGAATAATATGCTAATGATTCTAATAGAAAAGTGGGCAACATGCAAAAACAGATAGGAAATGTAAGCAAGGAGATGGACACTTCAAGAAAAAAATTAAAAGGAAATTCTAGTAAAAAAAAAACCCACAATGTAACAGAAATTAGAGATGCTTTTCATGTGCTCATGTATAGAACCAGTGGAATGGGAAGCATCAGTGAGCTTGAATCAATGTCAACAGAAACTTAGAAACCTAAGTACAAAGGGGAAAACAAAAGAATTACAAGGGCAGAACAGAATATTCAAGAACTGTGGGACAATTTAAAAAGGAAGTAACATAAACATAAGGGGAATACCAGAAGGAAAAGGAAAAGAGAAGTATTTGAGGAAATAATGACTTCAAATTTTTGAAAATTAATGATAGACACCAAACCACATTATGTAGGAAACTAGCAGAATACCAAGCAGGAAAAATATCAAAAAAAATTCTATGCATAGGTATATCATACCCAAGCTACAAAATACCAAAGAAAAAAAGAAAATCTTAAAAGAGGCCTGAGGCTCAAGAGGGAGGGGATCTATGTGTATATATAGATAGCTGATTCAAGATGTTGTACAGCAGAAACTAACACAACATTGTAAAGCAATTATACTCAAATTAAAAAAAAATTTTAATACATGGTTTCCTGATTGATTGTGAATAAACTGAATTACAATTCTAAAAAAGAAGAAGAATCCTGAAGGAAAAAGTATTTTACCTGTAGAGGATGAAGAATAAGAATTGTAAAAATCAAGATGAAAGTGGAGTAAAATACTAAAAGTGTGAAAGGAAAGAAAATCCCACCAACCTAGGGTTCTATGTGGAAGAAAATTATTCCTCAGAAGTAAAAGAGAACTAACAACTTTCTCAAACAAACAAAAATTGAGGAAACTCGTGGCTCGTACACCTGTCTTGCAAGATATGCTGTTAGGAAGTTTTTGTTTTTTTACTTTTTTCAGAAAGAAAGGAAATGATAGAGGTCAGAGACTAAGATTTGCATGAAGAAAAGAGCTTTAGAGAAGGAATAAAATAAGGCAAATTTTTTAAAAAGGCAAATTAAAATCTTTTACTTTATTGAAAGAAGGTCTATATATTCAACAGTTCTTTACTGAACACTGACTATGGACCAGTAACTATTTAAACTCTGGACCTCCAGAATGTCATCCTGGGGCTTATCCACTAGTAAGTATAACCACAAAACACTTTCTGATTCTTCAGTGACAACTGTATTAATTATATTGCTATAAAATTTGACTATTTCATTCAGATTAGAGACAAACTATATTCTAAGGTTACTTATTCTCGTTTGAGCCAACAAAAACTCTTGAATGAAGTCGTTCAGTCGTGTCTGACTCTTTGTGACCCCATGGACTGTAGCTCACCAGGCTCCTCTGTCCATGGAATTTTCCAGGCAAGAATACTGCAGTGGGTAGCCATTCCTTTCTCCAGGGAGTTTTCCAAACCCAAGAATCAAACCCAGGTCTCCTGCATTGCAGGTGTCTTTACCATCTGAGCCACCAGGGAAGCCCATTTGATGTGACAGGTAACAATTTGTTCAAAATGATACTAGCCAAAATGTATGTAGTGATGATAACTTCTTGATAAGTGAAATTAATGAAAGCAGTATTATGAAGAATGGGAAGGAGGGATTGGGATGACATTGCTATCGAGTACTTGTACTACCTGTGAAGTGATGTAGCGTTATTAGAAAAAGGACTTGGATTAGTTTTATTTTTTGAATACTTGTTATTTATTTATTTGGCTGCATTGTCTTAGTTGCAGCAAGTGGGCTCAGTAGTTTTCGTGTGCAGGCTTAGTTGCTCTTTGTAAACCAAAGGACAGCTACTTAGAAAGTAAAAAAAGAAAAAGAAGAAGTAAAACTTATATGCTAACAGAGGTTAAAAATGAAATCATATGAAGTGTTCAGTTAAACCCATAGACGCCAGAAAAAGTGGAAGTCAATACAAGAAACAAAGAACAAGTCAATGAATCCAGAATAGTGACAAATATCTTAGATTTATAACTCAACTATATAAATAATAATTAAAACATCAATGGTCTAAATACCCCAACTGAAAGGCAGGGACTGTCAAAGTGGATAAAAACAAACAACACTCAACTGCATGATGTTTTGGGGAAAAAAAAAGTCAGTGTAGACACAGGCAAACAGTAAAAGTGTAGAGAAAAATGCTACACTAAAACTAGAAAGGTGGAATGCTTATATTAATTTCAGACAAAGCAGACTTCAGAGTTAGGAAAATTTTCAGGATTACAAGAGGGGCAACATGCAATGAAAAACAAAGGTCAGTTCTCCATAATTTCCCCAAAGACATAACAATCCTTAATGTGAATGCACCTAACAACAGTGTCAAAATATACATGAGGCAAAAATTGATAGAAAGGCAAGGAGAAATAAAAGAATCCACTATTATAGCTAAAGACTTCAGTAGCCTCCATCAGTAACAGATAGATCCATCCAGCAGAAAATCATCAAGGTCCTAGCTGAACTCAATAACACCATCAGTCAACTGCATCTGATTGACATCTATAGTCTACTTTATTCAACAGCAACAGAATACATGTTCTTATCAAGCTGACATGGAATATTCACCATGATAGATCACAGTCTGGGCCATAAAACACTCCTTACCAAGTTTTATAAGAATAAAGAAGAAAAATCTTACAATGTCTGCTCTCAAACCACAATGGAATAAAACTATAGAAATCTATAACAGAAACAACTCAAAAATCCTAAAATACCTGGAAATTAAAAAATAATTTCTAAATCACACATGGTCAAATGAAAAAGGATTTAGCAAAATTAAATATTTTGAACTAAATGGAAATAAAAATAAAATTTATTAAACTCTGTGGGCTGCAGCACAAACAGTGCATGGAGGGAAGTTTGTAGCAATGAATGCACATGTTAGAAAGGAAGAAAGATCTAAAATCAATAATCTAAGATTTCATCTTAGAAAACTAGAAAAAAGAAGAGCAAGTTAAAATCAACGTAAGAGGAAGAAAAGAACAAATAAAAACCAGAGAAAAAATCAACATAATTGAAAACAGGAAATTAATAAGGAATATCAATCAGCCTAAAGCTGGATGTTTGAAAAGATCAGTAAAATTGAGAAATCTCCCATGAGATTCATGGGATAGAGAGAAGTGGGGGGAGGTGGTGGAGAGAGAGAGAGAGAAATTACAAATTTCAAGGAAGAAACAGAGACCATAACTACTAATCCCAGGGATGTTGACAGAATAATAAAGGAATATTATGAACTACTAATATGTCTATAAATTTGATAACTCTGATAAAATGGAACAATTCCATTTGGTAGATTGGAAATCTACCAAAACTTATACACTAAGAAATAGGCAATCTGAATAGGCCTATATCTGTTAAAGAAATCAAATCAGTAATGAATAAAATACACAAACAGAAAGTACCAGGCCCAGATGGGTTCACTGGTGAATTCTACCAAACATTTAAAGGAGAAATTCTACCAATTTTCCATAGTCTCTTCCAGAATATAGAAGCAGAGGGAATATTTCCTAACTCATTCTATGAGGCCTGCATTACGCTAGTATCAAAACCAAAGACATTATAAGAAAGACAACTACAGACTAATATCTTTAAAATGCCCACGAAAAAATCCTCAGCAAAACATTAGCACATCTAATCAAGCATAAGAAGAATTATACACCATGACCAAGTGAGATTTATCTCAGGTATACAAGACTGGTTTAATATCAGAAAATCGTTCAATATACTCCACCTCATCAACAAGCTAAAGAAGAAAATGGTTTGCTCATATCAAAAGATGCAGAAAAACATTTTTGAGGAGAGTGTGTAGTGACTTCCTTCATACTGTTAAGATGAATTTTTAAATCCTGATTTTGCCCACATCTTCCTAGATGCTACTTCCCTGGTGGCTTTGACAGTAAAATATCTGCCAGCAATGCAGGAGACCCAGGTTCGATCCACAGGTCAGGAAGAACCCCTGGAGGAGGGCATGGCAAACTAATCCAGTATTCTTGCCTGGGAAATCCCATGGACAGAGGAGCCTGGAGGGCTACAGACCATGGGGGTTGCAAAGTGTTGGATACAACTGAGACTAATACTCCCAGATCCTACTGATCTTGAATGGTTAATAAAACCACAGTGCTGGTGAAAATTTAAAAAAGTTTCTTCTAAACCTCATTTCAAATTGCTAAGTGTCCTTCTCCTCCCTGCAAGAAGCAACAGGATTTTCTTTTTTATTTAAATTTTCACTGTGAGAACCTGGTAGAGCTTCTGGAAGTAAAACTCCTCACTTAGAGGGATTCCTTCTAAGACTGGCCTTCCTGGTGTTTTTAATTTTCAAACTTATCCACACATATAGTTTTTTGATACTTTGATGATGGTTTCAAAGGAGGATTTTTGTTTCAGGTGTCTGCTCTAGTAAGTGTGATTCTCTGCAGACTATCTGTTTCTCCAGTTTTTGTGATAGAAGTTTGCCCTTTGACCTCAGTTCTCTGATGGATCTAAGAGTTGTTCATTTATTGCTTTTTCAGATCTTTGTTAGGACAAAATGATGGCTTCCAAGTTACTTACATGCTGGACTGGAAATATAGATGAATTTAGATGGAAAGAGTGGAAGAGAAGACAATGAGATTAAGAAGGGATAAATGTGGACTTCCCTGGTGATCCAGTGGTTAAGAATCTGCCTTCCAATGCAAGAGATATGGGTTTCATCCCTGATCAGAGAACTAAGATCCCACATGCAACTGAGCCTCAACTATTGAGCCCAAGTGCCACAACAAAAGATCCTGCATGCTACAGCTAAGACCCAACGCTGCCAAATAAATAAATATTAAAAAAATAAACAGGAATAAATTCTTTGGAGTGAAATTGAACAGAATCACAAATGGTCACTGAGTCATTCTAAAGAGTCGTGGCTGTTAACAGGTAGATAGCAACAGCCTCCTGTGGTCTGGGTGCTTTGAAGCAAGAAAAGGGATTTCCCACACCTGTCCTTTGCTCAAAGCCCTCAGTCTGAACATGGAGACAATTAAATTTAGAGGTATTTCAGCCCCAAACAGCTAAGAAACAGTCATTCAAATAGATAAAAGATTCAACTATTGTATTGATTCATTGTATTCAGGTAAATATTGTTACGCTATAAAGGATAGGCTTTGATTAAATTGTTTCTTTATTCAGAGTTTAATCAATTAAATTCATTCATTTATTCATTCAACAAAATCCTCCGGATGTGCCAGGCACTGTGCTAGAAACAAACATAATTAAGAACACAGTCCCTAACAGGAAGGCATTTCAGCTAGTCAGAGATACAGGTACAAAAACAGAAACTTTGAAAACAATGTGAGGTACTTCCCTGGTGGTACAGTGGATCGGAATCCACCTGCCAATGCCGGGGACATGAGTTTGATCCCTGGTCTGGGAAGATCCTAAGTGCCTCGAAGCAAATAAACCCATGTGCCACTGCTTAGCCTGCACTCCAGAGCCCAGGAGCCGAAACTACTTAAGCCCATGCACCTAGAGCCTGTGCTCCACAACAAGAGAAGCCACCTAACCACAATGTGAAGCTCATCCGCTGCAGCGAAAAGTAGCCCCCACTCGCCAGAACTACAGAAACCCCCCTCCCAGCAACAAAGATACAGGGCAGCCACTAGTAATAAAATAACAAATAAAAGGAAACAATGTGGCACATTAAATGACAGAGAGGAACACAAGGTTATAGAAAGATAAGGAGGGACACCTAATCCAGCCTAGAGCAGGAAGGAAGGAAGAGGAAAAAAACAGATTGGGAAAGTCTCCCATAACACAGCAGTGCCTGAACAGAATATTAACAAGCCTGGCTTCTCCCCTTGTAGACCTCACAAGCTAAGAATAATGTATTTTCCTTCTCATTCCTCTTTTTACCAAGTCCTAGTGGCTGTAAATCATAGGGAAAAGAACTAGAAATAAATGGGGAATGCAACAGGGTATGCATATTTATACAACAATGATGAGGCATTGCCAATAAGCAGGGGAGAAATGACATGAGGCTTTGTGCATCATAGAGGCATTGCAGTGTTTGAAGTATCTGCAATGTTTGTACTTTATGGCTGAAGTTAGGCTGCTTCAGTATCTGGCCAAAAACATATTGGGGCATCAGTTTATAAATATCACAGTCATGACACACCGATGTTTAGGTGACACTCTGTTCTTCAGACTCCCCAGAACCAAAGGATTTCTGCAATCACATATTTACAGTAGATACTACATTTAAAATCAGAAAGCAGGAGCTAGGAAAAAACTCAAGATCATAATGTAGAAACCTTTAATTCACAGGAAGAATCTGAGAGGAAACCTGCCTCTCTGAGTGCATGCAGCTCTTTACTAGTAGAGATGAAACCAGAATGCAGGCCTAGGTGGGTCCCAACCTCCTGCCACAATATCATACAGTCTCACTCATAAATATTTTTTCCACAAAAGAAACACTACATGTTTTAGGGATACAGAATTTTTCTAAGATGTTAAATACATCACCATATACTGTGGGGAAGGGGTATAGATATGAGCTGGAGTGGGACCTGAAGAGGAAATAAAATTAAGTAAGACAAAGCCAAACAAGAGAAGAGCTGTGCCTTGAGTAATGACAGTGTGTATGCATGCATGCTAAGTCACTACCTTCACACCTGATTCTTGGGGACCCTATGGACTGTAGCCTGCCAGGCTCCTACAATGACAGTGAACCAAAACATGAAATTGGCAGCTATTTGTGACTGAGGTTAAAAAATATTGTATGTCACTATTAACTACTAATTACATGACATGGGAGTTGTACTTTGTATAATGTAGAGCTACGTCTTTTGTAGAGTCAGTTAAACAGACACCTCTCTTCGAAAGATTTTGAGATTCGATCTTGTGTTCAGGTTTCCCTTTGATTTTATTATGCTTTATCTGAGAGCAAAGTTTGGCCATAATATTCTCAGTTCCTAAAAAATTCAAATATTTATCCAACTTAAAACTTCATGGAACATTGTCATTTTAAATGTGGTAATTAAAATAATGAATAACACCCAATGAAAAAAGGTCAGAAGTATGACTCATAAATAAAAAAATTCTGAAAATGTCTTCTACTTAAAGATATCTAAACAAAATATATTTATTTCTATGTTATAGGCAGAAGTTTCTAAATTTCTTAACATTTATTCACATAGGTTAAGAGGAAACATTTTTCTAGTAAACATCAAAATAAAAAATCTAAAAATACTAAGCAGAATAAAGCATTCTCTAAATAGAGTCAGAATCAATTTTTATCATTATACATTTTCTAAAATTTTTATATCTAAGTATGAAAGTTGGAAAAATATTTAGTTAACCAAATATCAAAATATCCTAAAAATAATGAATTGCAGCATCCTAGTTTTAGATCTACATTTTTAATGTTTCAATCTCATTTTTTTTCAGCTTAAAATATTTTAGTGGTTTTTAAAGTCAATATCCCTTAAGACATTTTTAGGAAAAGATCTAACTATTCATTTACTTGGCTCAGTGGTAAAGAATTCGCCTGCCAGTGCAAGAGACATGGGTTCATTCCTGGATACAGGAAATCCCGCATGCGACAGAGCAACTAAGTCCGTGCACCACAACTATTGGGCCAGTGCTCTGGAGCCTAGGAGCCACAACTACTGAGCCCCCGTGCTGCGACTACTGAAGCCTGTGTGCCTAGGGCCTGTGCTCTGCAACAATGCAAGGGAGAACAGCCCCTGCTGTGAGTTGTCCTTGCTTTCCCCAACTAGTAAAAGCCTGTGCACAGCAACAAAGATCCAGTGCAACCAAAAATAAATAAGTAAAAAGTAAAAATAATAATAATAAAATAAAATTTATAGGGGGTAAGGATAAATTGTGAGATTGGGATGGACATATACACACTACTTTATATAAAATAACCAATAAGAACCTACTGCATAGCACAGAAAACTGTACTCAGTACTCTGTGATGGCCTATATGGGAAAAGAATCTTAAAAAAGAGTGGATATATGTATATGCATACCTGATTCACCCTGCTGCACACGCAAAACTAACATGAAACTGTAAATCAACTATCCTCCAATAAAATTTTTTTAATTTATTTATTTTTAATTGGAAAATAATTGCTTTACAATATTGTATTGGTTTCTGCATATATCAACAGGAATTAGCCATAGGTATACATATGTCCCTTCCCTTTTGAAGCTCCCTCTCACCCTCAATCTCACCCCTCTAGGTTGTCACAGAGCATGGAATTTAAGCTCCCTGAGACATACAGCAAATTCCTACTGGTTTTCCATTTTCCATATGGTAATGTAAATGTTTAACTCTACTCTCTCAATTCGTCCCATCCTCACCTTCCCCCATTGTATCCACTATTCTGTTCACTATGTCTGTGTCCATAAAAATAAATATAAATAAATTTATATAATTTAGTATGTATACTGGAAATATAGCTGGTACTCAGTCATTACTTTTGAATGAATGCACAGCCAACATATACCATCATAGCATATTATTCTCTCTTAAATACCCTTCACTGAATTCTTTTGTATGGAGAAGTAGCAGGAAGGTTCTGGAGGCAGGAGACAGGGCCTGGAGGATGGTGCAGATGGGGCTGGAGGAGTCTTCTTTTTTTCTGTTTTCCCTACTAATGCTCCCTTTGTTGCCTATAATTAGCCTATGGCTAAATATGTATCAGGGCATGTTGTATGTTCCTAAGGGTACAGATTTGGAGCCTTTTAGAGCTGCAGTCCGTCAGATTAAATATACATGTATATGCTTTCACGTTGGGCTTTCCCAGTGGCCCGGTGTTAAAGAATCCACCTGCAATGCTGGAGATGTGAGCTCTATCCCTGGTCTGGGAAGATCCCCTGGAGGAGAGCATGGCAACCCACTCCAGTATTCTTGCCAGGAGAATACCATGGACAGAGGAGCTTGACAGGCTACAGTCCATGGGGTTGCAAAAGAGTTGGACATGATGGAGTGACTAAACAACAACAGGATGAAAAATAGCCAGTCCTGTAGGGGCTGAAAACTCAGCAGTGTGAAAGAGTTCGCTGTGTACCCAATCGCCCCTCTCAGGATCAGCAGAGTTTTCTTTCCATTTCCACTACTGCCAATAGCTCTTCCAATCTCCAAAAGGTGGAAGCAGAGAACTATGCACCCAGAGGTGTCAGGAACCCGGTGGTACTTTTGAGATACAGGTGGCCACAACTTTGCTCTCCTGAAAATGTTTAGGTGGTATGTGTGCTTAGTCGCTGTCATGTCTGACTCTTTTCAACCCCGTGGACTCCTCTGTCCATGGGGATTCTCCAGGCCAGAAGACTAGAGTGGGTTGTCATGCCCTCCTCCAGGGGATCTTCCTAACCTAGGGATCAAACCCATGTCTCCCGCATTGCATGCAGATTCTTTACCATCTGACCACCAAGGAAGATGGTTAGGAGCAGGACTATTTTATCAGACTCAGGGAATAGGGTAGAAAGAAAAACCTGGACTCTTTCATGACATAGACCAACGGGTCATTTTATAGGGTATGACAGCATATCTGAAATATGTTTCTCAGGCTATAACTCACATTATATACTATTCTCTTCTGGAATGTTTTTCCACCAGACTCAAAGTAGTCATGACACAACTTTCCCTTCTGTAAAATGCAAGAAGTACCAAAACATCTCACAGCATTGGATCAAAATTTGTTCTTTGTTTATAAAGCCAGATACTAGTTAAAATTGTCAGGACAGATTTTAATCAGTAATATACTATTACAATAGGAAAGAGTCCAGGGTAAACTGAACTCAACTTTCATTTGTAGAAAGGTGATGGGGCTCTTTAAAGGGAGAGCGAGGGACTGAGTAAGAGGATGAAGGTGTCTCAGCAGGGTTAGGGCAATGAGAAATTACAAAAAAAAACACAAAATGAGGTTGATCCCTGTAAAACTCCCTGTAAAACTAGTTAGGTTTGCTAACTAGGGCTGATCAGAGTAAGACTCCTCCCCTCCCACAGAGACCAAGAGACAGGCGCCCTGTCTTCAGGTGTCAGATGGAAACAAACAGTAAATTTTTTGACAACCTTGAGTGTTCTCAGGTAAGCACTTTAAGAGGTGGCTAGGGTCATCCTGTGAATATACCTTGAGCTGCTAGAAGCTATGTTAGTCTTTGTTTACATTTTTATGGGCCAAGTTTGACAGGTATAGTTAAGAAGAAGCTTCAGAAGAACCTGTCTAGAGTGCAGTCAAGGAAAATTTTTGTCAGTTGCTATGAGTATTAAATGAGATATTGACTGTGAACATTCTTGGAAAAATATAACATCTTAATATCAGTGGACACATTCATTCATGTAACCAATCATATCCCTTCTCCTTCAAAATGCTTATTAAAATTCTTCCTTAAACTGGGTCCCAACTACTAAATAGCCTGCCACTCAGTGATAATACCTACTACATTATGTGCCAGTTATTTTACATAATATTTCCTTCAAACAACTCCGTTAGAAGATAGAATTTTACAAAAGAAGTTCAGAAAGTTTAGGTATTTAATCAAGGTCACACAGCCAGTGAGGGGCAGAGGTCAACTCTGATGATGCCTGGAAAACCCCATGGATGGAGCCTAGTAGGCTACAGTCCATGGGGTTGCAAAGAGTCGGATACGACTGAGCAACTTCACTTTTACTGATGATTGTTACCTGGTTCCAGTAAAGAAACTCCTATTGCCTTTTAAATGGTTCAGTTAAAAAGAAAACTAACTGATTCTTAAGACACCAGACATATTCTTTACTCACGAGGTTTTTGCTTTTTCTTTTTTTCTGAGACTCTAACAATATTCTAAGATATTAGAAGGGCAAGAGTCAAGTTCTGATTCTTTCAGTTTATGAAACATTTCTATGGCACCACTATGCGATGTAGATATTTAAGGAAATTGCATCTGCCCCCAGGGATCAGGGCACAGACTGATAAATGCTAAACCGTCCACTCCAAAACAGAGATCATCAATCATGTAGTCTGCAATGGTTCCAAGAAAGGTTTTGTTGTTATTTGTTTGTTTGGGGACCTCGCCACGAGGCTTGTGGGATCTTTGCTGCCCTACCAGGCATCAAACCCATGCCTCCTGCAGTGCAAGCAGGGAGTGTTAACCCCTGGACAGCCAGGCGAGTCCCTCAAGGAAGATCAGAATTGGGCTCGATCTTAAGGGATCTGTTGGATTCTGATTTTGAGAAGGAAACAGAGGGGGCCCTCCAGGGTAGAAGGTGGAGACCAAGAAAAGTAGAAGCTTGTATATTGCTGAAAATCGGTGTATACATTGTCACAGAGCTTGAGAAGCAGTTTTGTTCATCCGCTGACAGTACTGTAAAGGAAGGCTAACTTGGAAGTTTAAATTAAATGTCCGAAGTAAGACCACCTGGTCAAGTGGAGATGAACGGTGATCTACGCGGCGACCCTGGTGCCTCTGATGCCCCTTAGCGACACTCGAATCCTAGGACCTGAAACCACCACAAGTTTGAGGCATAATCATTCGCCTCTCTACAACGCTCGGGCAAACTCGATTCCCGAGCCGGAGCACCGCTCACCTACCCGCCGCGCACGCGCGACGTTCTCCTTTCCGCACAAAGGCTGCGGGAGGAGGTCGGCGCAAGCGCTCTGAGCTTCTTAGAAAATAGGGTTATTATCTCGCCTCCCGGCTCAGGCCGGGTAGAGAGACGCATGCGCCGTGAGGACGTGCGAGATTTATTTCACGCGGTGGTGACGTAATGACAGAGGAGGAGGTGGCCCAGGAACGGAAGCCGGGAGGGAACCAGGGCGGAAGGGGACTGGGGCCAGGCTTGTGTTCGGTTCCTTGGCGGGGCTGGGGTTCCGATGTGGTCCCCGGAACGGGAGGCCGAGGCCCCGGCTGGGGGAGACCCGGCAGGCCTACTGCCCCCCGAGTGGGAGGAGGATGAGGAGCGCATGTCCTTCCTGTTCTCCGCCTTCAAAAGGAGTCGCGAGGTGAACAGCACCGACTGGGACAGCAAGATGGGCTTCTGGGCGCCGTTGGTGCTGAGCCACAGCCGCCGCCAGGGGGTGGTGCGCCTGCGTCTGCGGGACTTGCAGGAGGCCTTTCAACGCAAGGGCAGCGTCCCGTTGGGGCTGGCCACCGTGCTGCAGGACCTGCTGCGGTGAGGGCGGGCCCGGCCGGGGGGCGGGGCGGCTCCCCGCGGGCAGCGACCCAGGCCGTTCTCCCGGGCGCACCGCGCCCAGTCCCGGGCCTGGCTTCCAGGAGCCGTCTGTGTTTGCTCAGTGGGCGAAGGAGGCCGGGTTAGGGGTGTTTGGAGGGGATGGGAGGTGGGGTCTGGAGGAAATTGAGGGGCCAGGATAGCCTGATTAGATGCGATCCAGACGGTAGGAGAAGCCAGCCTGGCGGAGGTGACAGGGATCTGGACTGGAATCCCGTTATGTAGGGGCTTCCAAATGTGAATAACCCCACAACAGAAGGTCTGCGAGACAGGATTTATTGAATTAGGGAAGGGCGGAGCTAAGAAGAAAGTAGTGGTCGGGGAGAGGTGTGTAGGGGGACCTTGCCAGCAGACCCCCAGCACAGGTATTGTGTCTGGCCTGTCTCGGCTTGTCCTTGGCACAGGCTCTTTAGAGCGGAGGACAGGACTGAGTATCTTGGTGACCCAAGAAGGTCCTGTAGGTGCTACCTGTGCGACAGGTGCAGGGTTTTTCTAGATTCCTGAGACTGATAGCGTGAACATCTAACAGATGTACAGCACTTTGCTGTGTGCAGGTATTTTGCCTACACCATTTCATCTAGCTCCCTCAGCAGTCCTGCGGTGACAGAATTATCCTCTCAAACAGAAGCTGAGTCCGAGAGAGACGGAGCAACTTACTGGGGGTTACACAGATAGTTAGAGGTTATGGCAGGGCTGGACCGGGGGTCTTCTGAGTCTCAAGCATTTGCACTCATGCTGTATATGTCATATCCTGAGCGGCCTCTCTAGCACAGTGACTTCGTTGGAGACTGAACAAAGTCAATCTTGATATGTTGCTTTTAGCTCAACCCACTTCCCAATTAAGAGATCTTCCTTCCTCATAGCCCCCTTCCCTTGACATTGATGGAGCAAGCCATTTCTGGAACTTCTCCTTTCTAGGACAGTTTCCATTCAATGTGCCACATGGGGCACAGGGTAGACAGTAGCTAAAAAAGTCAGTGAGGGGCAGGAAGAATCTGAGCTTTCTTATTACAACAGGACCATCCTCTCCCACTTCCTACCTAGAAACCTGTAGTACCTCTATTTCTCCTCTCCTGACTGCTGGCACCCCACTGATGCCTCCTGATGTTTGACAGGGTCTGGGACCTGAAGAATTTCTGAGGGAGATATTTTTCCATAGAAAAGTATAGCAGAGTAATTAACAGCTTTGATTGAGGGCCAGATGGCCTGGGTGCAAATCCTGGCTCTGCCATATGCTAAATTATGTGACCAAGGAAAAAATATGTATCTCTCCATAGCCTCAGTTTGCCCAGTTATAAAACGTGATTGTACTTAGATTTGTATATTTAAAGAGATACTCCTTAGCACCTCTTAGCATAGTGACTGGCCCATGGGAAGCATTCAGTAAATTTAGCTACTTATTACTAGGACTTTGAAATGCTTGTGTCTTATCTCCACCCAAGCTTAGGACTAGCAGAAAACCCTTTCTCTGAACTGCTTTGTCTTCATCCTCATGTCTTGCCCTTGACACTAATCCATTATTGTTTTGAGCTCTGTTCTTCAAGGGAAGTTTCACACAGGCCCTGTGGCCTCCTGTGTCTCTGGAGCCTTATCAGAGAGCTTGCATTTTGGAGCAAATTTATAGTTTAGCTTTGGCCTCTGTCATCTTCTCAGATCCTAGTTTTCTCTTGCCAAAAATTGTTGTGAGGCTTGGAGCTGGAGTGTAAACAGCACTGCTCACAGTAGCTGACATGAAGGTGCCTGGTAAATGGTGCTTATGAAGATGACAGTCACATTCCTCTTTGGGCTAAGGAGGGAGGTGGGGCCATTCTTGTAAAGCCTACCACCTGCCCTTTTCTTTCTTCACCGGCAGTCGAGGGGAGCTGCAGCGGGAGTCTGACTTCATGGCCAGTGTAGACAGCAGCTGGATCTCCTGGGGGGTCGGAGTCTTCCTGCTGAAGCCCCTCAAGTGGACTCTTTCCAACATGCTAGGGGATCATAAGGTTCCTGCCGAGGAGGTGCTCGTGGCTGTGGAGCTTCTTAAGGTGGGTGCTCAGGAGTGAGAGATCTGGGTGTCATTTGGGGTGATGACAGGACCCTCCACATTTCTTGGGTGGCTTGGGTGAATCAGAAAAAGAATGGATCTTTTTTACAGTTGACAGAGCTGATAACTGAGTTTATCTGACTTTCCTTTTGCTATACTTTGTAGCAATGAGTTGTTGGTTGGACTTATACATTTCAAGGGTGAACCTCTATCTAGAAATTGTCAGTTACACACAGTTGAGTAATTTCTATATTTGTAGGGATTAATGATAAACTAAAGTTTAGAAAACTTGGTTGCCATTTCCTCTTTTAGCTTTGCCCTCCCCTAAATCAGTAGACTGGGCTTCCCTGGTAGCTTAGTGGTAAAGAACTCGCCTGCCAGTGTAGGAGATATTCCTGGATGGGGAAGATCCCCTGGAGAAGGAGATGGCAAACCACTCCAGTATTCTTGCCTGGGAAATTCCATGGACAGAGGAGCCTGGATCAAAAAAAAAGTCTATGGGTTCCTACAGTCCATGGGTTGAAAAAGAGCTGGGCACAACTGAGTGACTAGAGAGCAACAACAAATCAGCAAACTAGGCTCAGATATCCTTCTTTCTCACTTACCACCATCAAAGAAACCACCAGGCTCTTTTCCTTTCATGCTCTTCTGGTCTTTCAGCTTCCTCCTGGCCTGCCTTCTGTCCAAAGCCCAGAGCATGCAGCTGATGCTTGACTGCTTCTCTCATCTACACCCTTGGCTCCTCTGCAGCTTTCGGGCCACACCGGAGACCCTAGCAAATCAACCACCTTAGATCAGCCCCATGGTCCTTCATTTCTGCTGGAAAAACATTGCTCTGTCACCCAGGAGTGGGGCTCCTTTCACGGTCCCAGCTTTAGGAGGGCCCTCGGAGCAACTCTGCTGCCTAGTGTTCTTGTCCCCTCTCCCCACACAAACACGCTTCGCATTCTGTGCAGACACTGCACTGAGAACATAGAATCCCCTTAGTCGCACCTTCAACTTTCCAGTTGAGAATTTTCCACTTCCAATTTGACCTCCTCTCAGCCCTGCTTCCTCCCCAAGCTCAGAAGATGAAGTGTCCTTCCTCTGCCCCATATGTGCTCTCAAGTCTGTCCCTACCCTTAGTGGCATCAGTGATCCTCCTGATCTGGTCCCGATCTGTATATTCCTTCCCCCTCTGTCATGCTTTCCTTCAGCCTGTAAACCACCCCAGTTTTCCCATCTCAGAATGACTCTCTATGGGACCGGGGACCCGACTGGTCACTGCTCTGTCTCTTCTTCTCAGGCGAGCTTTGCTGTCCCTGCATCTTTACTTCCACACACTTTTTTTTTTTTTTTAAAGATTATTTTATTTTATTTTTGGCTGTGCTGGATCTTCGTGGCTGCAAGAGGGCTTTATCTAGTTGCAGGCAGCAGGGGCCATTCTCTAGTTCTGGTGCACGGGCTTGACATTGTGGTGGCTTCTGCTGCGGAGCATGGGCTCTAGGCAAGTGGGCTCAGTAGTTGTGGCGCCTGGGCTTAGTTGTTCTATGGCATGTGAGATCTTCCCTGACCAGCGATGGAACCTGTGTCCCCTGCATTGCAAGGCAGATTCTTAACCACTGGACCCCCAGGGAAGCCCTCCACCTACTCTTTAAACTAGGGCAGACCTGCATCACCTCCACCGCTCCACCTGACTGTGGTGGGCATGGTTACAGTAACCTTATTAAGTGTGTGTGTGTGTGTGTGTGTGTGTGTGTGTGTGTGTGTGTTTATAAAGTTGACTGAACACAGTGTCTATAAAGTAGACTTGCAGACAGTGGTTATTGTCGAAACTCAACCAAGCCCAACCTTCCCTGATGGCTCAGTGATAAAGAATCCACCTGTAGTGCAGGAGACCTGGGTTCAATCCCTGGCTTTAGAAGACTCCCTGGAGAAGAGAATGGCTACCCACTCCAGTATGCTTGCCTGGAGAATCCCAGGGACGGGGAGCCTGGTGGATTGCAGTCCTTGGGGTTGCAGAGAGTCGGACCCAACTGAATGACTAACATTTGAATGCTGTAATCACTTGAAGTCCAGCCTCAGAGCCCTGGAGGGTTCCACACAGCTGGGGCCAGGTCGCAACCCCCAGCCCCCCCAACCCCATGAGAAGCCCCAGTTTCTCCTCACCCCGACAGACAGCCCTCCTCCCTGCCACCTCAGCCTAGGGATCAAGTCTCCAAAACCTACGTGCTCTCCCTGTCCCCTGGGATTTTTGACTAAGCAGCATGCATTTTCTTTAGGAAAACACCTCTCCCCCTCTGTACTACACTCCCTCTCAGCCTCCAGGGCTCTGCCAGGGACACACAGAAGCTACCTGGTGGTTTAAGTGGTCTGGGCCAGCTCTTTCCCTCCTTGCAGTCTTTTACCTCAGGAGCAACCTGGAGCAAAGGGAGGTCCGTGCATTTATCCTCACAGTTGTGGTTTTGGACTCAGTGTTTTGAGAGCAAAAGCAGAGATGGGGGTAGATGGGAGTGGAATCACAGAAATCTTCTAAGAATCAACAATTTTTGACAGCAGAGTAGTCTAATCCCCTTTAGGTAGAAAAATAAATCTGGCTCTTCAGGGGCATGAACTGTTAAATCTGTACTCAGCTTACATCACAACACAGAACACTTTGATGCTTAATCTTATTCAGTGACATCTGCTACCAAATATATGGTGACTTCAGATACATGGTTTTCTCCTGGGAAGGAGACTTGTTTTCATGTTTCTTATCTGGGTATTTTTATAAAACAAAGAAAGCCTGTTTCTGAGGTAAACTGGCTTTCTCAAGTCTAAACGCAGAATACAGCCAGCAAGTTTTAATCTTATTTGAAAAAAATACAAAACAGTAAAAATTGCCCATAGATTTTGTGATTCGAAAAAATTGTACAAAGAAAGTTTCCTTTCTGTTCATCCCATCTCCACCTCTTTGGCTGGATACATTCCCTTCCCAGTTTTGTTTGCAGAAGTTCACATCCCTTCTTATTGACCTTATTATGTTACTTTCCATTGTATCTTCTTGTTAGTATTTAGTAATTCCTGAAAATCTTATTTACTTGTATTTTATCTTTCTCCCCCACCAGAAAGGAGAAGTTTCATGGGCCCTGGGAACAGTGCCTGGTACATAGTAGAGAGTCAGTAAATACTTGTTAACACAGTAAATGAATATACACGTACACAGTTTGTTGTTGTTCAGTCGCTCTGTCATATCTTGGTGACCCCATGGACTGTAGCCCACCAGGCTCCTCTGTCCATGGGATTCTCTAGGCAAAAATACTGGAGTGGGTAGCCGTTTCCAGGGGATCTTCCCAGCCCAGGGATGGAACCTGTGTCTTCTGCATTGGCAGGTAGATTCTTCACCACTGAGCCACCAGGGAAGCCTATATACATACATATGTATATACATTTTTTCTAGAAATGTTACCTTATTTTACATTGGTCTACAACTAGCTTTTTTTTTTTTCCCACCTTAATACATCATGAGCACCCTTCTAGGTCCCTACGTGATACAGATCTACTTCGTTCTTTTGGATGGCTATATAATAATCTATGGTGTTAATCTATGGACACACCACAGTTTATCCAATAGTTACCACAGAAATGGATATTTAAGTCATTCCAATTTCTCTCTGTTACAAAGAAATGCTCCTTTGACAGCCTTGTGCCTACATGTATACTCTTCATTTTTGTGTAGAAATGTATATGCACATTTTAAGTTTTAACAGAAATTACCAAATTACTTTTCAAAAGTTTGTACTAATTTACACTCTCATGAAGATTACATTAACGTACCCAATCTCCTCACATCCTTGCTGGCCCTGGATAACATCAGTCTTTTAAATTTTGACAGTTTGATGAATAAAAATGCTTCCTATTTGGAATTTGAGCATCTTTTCACCTATCCACTGGCCACCACATATTCTCTTCTGTGAATTGCCTCTTTATAGCCTTTGCCTATTTTTATTTTGGATTCTTTGTCTTTTATATTATTGGTAGGAGTTTCCTATTTATTAAGGGTATGTGTGTATATGCGCTTAGTCACTCAGTCACGTCTGACTCTTTGAGACCCCATGAACTGTAGTCTGCATGGGAGACCCAGGTTCAATCGCTGGGTTGGGAAGATCCCCTGCAGGAGGGCATGGCAACTCACTCCAGTATTCTTGCCTTGAGAATCCTATACAGTCCATGGGGTCGCTAAGAAATGGATATGACAGAGAAACTATGCTTTGATATGTGTGTGTGTGTGTGTGTGTGTGTGTGTGTGTATAAAAGATACATTTAGTATTAAGAATTTAATATTGTCTCTCAGTTTCTTGTTTTCATTTTTACTTATGATGTCTTTTACCATATAAAAGTTTTCATATTTCTATAGATTTTTTATATTTTCCTTTTCAGCTACTGAATTTCTGCTCTTAACTTAGAAAGGTGTAACTTTTCCACTCTTGCTTAGAAAGACATAACCCTCTACTTCAGAGGTTAATGAGATTTTTTTAAGCATTTTCTTCAAATATTTTATGCTTTCATTTTCTCAATTTAAATGTTAACAAAGTAGTAGGTATTTTTGTATATGTGGTAAAGATGACTCAGACTTCATGCTGCTGCTTGTGACTGTTCCTATTCCCGAGATGACCTTCCCACCAACATCCCACCTAATGACTTACCTATGGGATTCTGCTCAACAACCATTTTTTTCTGAGCAATTGCTGAACTCCTGGATAGTCCTCTGTATTTTCATAGCAACCTGTGCATACTTCAGCACATATTTCTTATTTGCAGAAGACTGAAAGAGTAATTTCCACGAAGGAGGAAGACAATGGCATTGTTTCTTGGAACCTGTATTTCTTAGACTTCTCTTCTAAGTCTAAATTCTCACAAAAATCCCATCCCATACTTTGCTCTTGGGGCTCTTTCTAGACTCAGTACTATTCCAGTTTGCAGGATTGCCATTTGGCATAAAAGTGGAGAGACCGGGACTGGCAGGGAGTTTAGACATCATCTCCATCCCCCTTCTCCAGCTTGGGAAGAACCAATGAGACTGACTGGCCCAGGATCACACAGGCTGGCCTGACCACCAGCCTCGGCTCTTTGTCTGTGGCCATGCCACCAGACCACACTGCTTCATTCTCCCCTTGGGGGACCATGGGCCAGGGAGATGCAGAAACACGGATTCCCAAATGGAAGGGCAAACTCATAGCTGGCTCCCAACATACCATGTACCTTATTTCACCCGTGTTCACCAGACATTCCTACGAGTTTTAAAAAAAAAAACATGATTCCTTTTTCCTTTTCCAAAGCTGAGGACAGGGTGGGTGCTCCCCTGTTCTTACCTCACGTGATCATGGATCTGAACCATGGACTCAGGGCTCTCGGGTTTCTGGGGGCGGCAATCCCTCCCCACAAGCACTTTGCACTTCCCCTGCAGGAGAAGGCTGAGGAGGTGTACCGTCTGTATCAGAACTCCCCGCTCTCCTCACACCCCGTGGTGGCCCTGTCAGAGCTCAGCACCCTGTGTGCGGGCTCCTGTCCGGACGAGAGGACCTTCTACCTGGTGTTGCTGCAGCTGCAGAAAGAGAAACGGGTCACGGTCCTGGAGCAGAATGGGGAGAAGGTACAGGAGAGCGTTCCTTCTTCCTTCACTCCCCAAGACCTTGTCCACTGTGTGCTGACATGGCTGCCAGCACCCCTGCCCAGTGGTTTCTCAGTGTTTGGGGTCAGAGCAGCAGTAATTTGTCCCTGTCCCTTCAGATCGTGAAGTTTGCCCGAGGCCCCCATGCCAAGGTCTCCCCTGTCAACGACGTGGATGTTGGGGTCTACCAGCTGATGCAGAGTGAACAGCTGCTGTCCCGCAAGGTGGAGTCCTTGTCCCAGGAAGCTGAGAGGTAACTCCGCCTGAGCTGAGTGCTTCCAGCCCCACCCTGGCGGGCCCTCCGAACTGGCAAGGCATTGGTGACCATGGGCTCTTCAGAAAGAAGAATTGAGGTTATATTTTGCTGATTAGGAAAGTACTAACTGCTCAGTGCAGCAGTCACAGAAAGCACCAGTTATCACAAAGGAAAACAAAATGAATTCTTCCCCCTACAAGTGCAGCTGTTAGCACTGTGTTTATGTTCTTCCAAGCCATCCTCCCCTTAACCAGTGTTTACTGAGCCAGGCCTTATCTTGGGGATACGTTGAGTTGGCCGAGGAGTTCATTCGGGTTTTTTTGTAAGATCTTACAGAAAAACCCGAATGAACTCTTTAGCCAGCCCAATAGTAGTGAATGAGCCAGGTATATAGAGCCTTCTGGGGGTCTTGGTGAGGGGCTCCTGCCCTTCCCCTCAGATGACCATGCAGGACATCCCTGCTGAAGACACGTAAGCTCGTCCCCAATAAGGAGGCTATATAGACGCAGAATCAGAATGTGCTTGTTCACACCCTCTTACAGCGGGAGAATCCCCACTTTGTGGGAATGCCAAGGTCATTGGAGGTGTTAGGAAGTCATTCCTTGCCTGCTGGCTTTCCAGGTGGCACTAGTGGTAAAGAATCTGCCTACCAATGCAGAAGACATGGGTTTGATCCCTGGGTCAGGAAGATCCCCTTTAGGGGAGCATGGCAACCCACTCCAGTATTCTTGCCTGGGAAGATCCCATGGACAGAGGAGCCTGACAGGCTATAGTCTGTGCGGTCACAAAGAGTCGGACATGACTGAAGCAACTTAGCACACCCTACCTGCTAGCTACCAGGATGGCAGTCTGTCTTTAAGGCACCTTGTCGACCTGTTTTCCCTCTCTATGAATTGAAATAACTTTTCCTTGGTCATTTGCCTTTCCCACATGCAGACCTCCCCTCCCAGTTCATGTCTCAATCTGCTGCAGGGGTTTGGCCGTGGGCGGTTGGGCATTGTTTTTCTGGCCACTGGGTGAAATGAATTTGCTCTTCAGATTTGAAAAGTACCTTCACCAAAAGTGCTACTTGTGGGGATACTTGAGGACCCTGCCACCCCCCTCCGGTGGCCTCGTCATCTTAAGCTGTCCCATTGTTTGTAGGTATAAAGAAGAAGCCCGCCGGGCATGCCGAGCAGGGAAGAAGCAGCTGGTGAGTTTTCTTTCCTCACTTCCCCCCCCGCCCAGCCCCAGCCGTGTCCTGGTGGCCTAGGAGGGCAGTGAGAGGAGCCCCGTTCAGAGAGCAGCCTTCTCAAGGCTACAGCAGAATGTTTGTGGGTGGCTCAGGCATCATGATGGCTTGCTTTACAAACCCAGGGTGGGTCTTACCTTCTGGGAAGGGCTCTCTTCCTCGGGCCCTTTAGCCTACCTGGTTTGGCCTTGACCATGTCTCCATGCCCCACCAGGCCCTGAGGTCTCTCAAGGCCAAGCAGCGGACAGAGAAGCGCATCGAGGCCCTGCATGCCAAGCTGGATACAGTTCAAGGCATCCTGGACCGGATCTATGCCTCGCAGACAGATCAGATGGTAGTCACTGCCCCTCTGCCCCAGTGCTTGGCCAGTCTGTGTGGTGTCTGCCCCTCCTCCCTTCCACTGAGGCTTTGCTGTCTGGAGAAGGCTGGGGTTCTTTCAGGATATGGTTGGGGCTGTCTTTGTTTCTCCTGTTGGGAAGTTTTGGGCTCAGTTGACATGGGGTGAATCGTGCATGGGTGAGGGGGAAAAACCCCAAAGCTGTCTTCTGGAGACGGAACAATGTGGTCTGTATTTTGCCCAGTGCTCTTCATCTGCTGCCTTCTCTTTAGGTTTTCAATGCCTATCAGGCTGGGGTGGGAGCGCTGAAACTCTCCATGAAGGATGTCACAGTGGAGAAGGCAGAGAGCCTTGTGGATCAGATCCAGGAGGTATGGGGGTTGGGCAGGGCATGTACCTACACTGGACAATTCTGAGGACAGAAGTGGCTTTGTTGTATTGATACTTACTTCTTTCCCCAACTGTTGACCTTGTGAGCCCCGATTCTCAGATGGGGCAGTGCACTACTTTGTAACCCTGAACATTGAAACCTAAAGACCGAGATCCCCAGAGATGCATTCAGAGTTCACGGCCTGGCGCTTTTCTCTTGCAGTTGTGTGATACCCAGGACGAAGTTTCTCAGACACTGGCTGGCGGGGTAACCAATGGCCTGGGTGAGTTGACAAGATGATTCTGTTGTCTTTCCTCTCTAAGCAGACTTCGCCTCCCTGTGTGGGGATAGGTCTGGCCAGGATCTGTTCTCCTAGTGCAGGCAGAGCTCTCCCCGTCTCCAGGGCTTCTCTGCAGGAGTAATGGGAAGGAATTGGCCTTTCCTCCTTGACAGGCTGTTGACCAGCCCCTCGGCACTGCAGGGCCCCTTACTCCCCGGTCGTCTTCCAAGGGCAAGGAGAAGCAGGGTCAGTTCCTTGGTGTAGACAAAATACACCTCCTCAATGACTTAGCTCTGTGTGTGGACAAAGAGTATCTACTTGGAGGGGCTCTCTACCTCCTAACTCACACGACAGATTTATTGACTGGTTGGCTCTGCTGAGTCTTTGTTGCTGCCCATGGGCTTTCTCTAGTTGCAGGACTGGTGGCTTCTCTTGTCATGGCGCACAGGCCCTCTACAGTGCAGGCTCAGTACTTGTGGCACATGGGCTTAGTTGCCCCACGGACTGTGGGATCTTCCTGCATGAGGGATTGAACCTGTGTGTTCCCTACATTGGCAGGCAGACTCTTAACCACTTGACCACCAGGGAAGCCCATCACACAGTTTTTTTTGATAATCCTTCAAGAAGACCTGGGCATCTTTTGTAAAGCTGAGCTGGGTTTGCATCCACAGTCCTTGATCATTAATGCATTTCCTCCCTGGACTTCCGTGTGTCCTCCTTATGTCATCTTTTCTCGCCAGACTTTGACAGTGAGGAACTGGAGAAGGAGTTGGACATCCTGCTTCAGGACACCACCAAAGAACCTTCAGATCTGCCTGACAACCCCCAGGAGACGTTTTATATCAACAGTGTGCCTAACACTAGGATCTCAGATGCTGAACTTGAAGCTGAACTTGAGAAACTGTCCTTATCAGAGGGAGGTAGGGAGTTATGTTTTCAGGGTGGCTGGTGGGCTTGTGACCCTCTGGTTGATAGTCGCCAGGCTCAAGGTTAATGGGTTCCAGCACTCTTGCTCCATTGGCCAGGGTACCAGATGGGGGAAGGGAGTCCTGGGCTCCTTATTTATATTAAGACTCAGTCCTTTAAACACTGGGGTGCTTTCATCTCAGAGATCTGCCATAGAGTTCAGCCATTTCTTCTCCCTGCAGGTTTGGTCCCAAGCAGGAAATCTCCAAAAAGACAATTGGAACCAACTCTCTAAAGCCATTGTAGGACCCTCAAGTGAAGAACCCTCACGTCAGAGAGAGACCAGGCTTGCGTGTATGTGTGTGTGTACATAGTTATTTAAACGAGAAACTCGGAATGTGTTGGGAAGAGGAGGAAGGACAACTGCTGCTGCATCTGGATGCTGCCACTTACTGTGGGACAGAGTTTCTGGAAGCGTGCGCCCAAGGCGTGCTGCCAGCCGGGGTCATGGCCCTGCCTTCTCATCTTTCTAGTGCCACAGTTTATACAGTTCTATGTGTGCCCTGTCGTCTCTCATAGCCTGCAGTCCTGCCATGGGCTCAGTTAGATTGGTCTTCCCCCACCAGCTTCATTCTGGCCAGCGAAGGCGAAAGATTTTGTGCAACTTTGCCAAATCAGAGTCTATCCTCATGGCCCTTCCCCACCCCCCACTGTGTTTAGAGGAGTTAATTATGTCTGTTGATCCATTACACAGCTCCCAGCCCCTCTCTGTTCCCTCTGGTAATGAGAAGGAGGAGAATCAAATAGCTGCCACTTTAGGGAGAAACACACAGTGTAAAACAAGTGGGAAATGCCAATTCCTTCCCATTACTCCTGTGGAGAAGCCTGGGACAGAGGGGAGTGGGAAAGAGCCTTGCCTGCACTGGGCCTCCCTGGGGTCCGTTGTCAGATTCTCCAGGTGTTCATAAAGAGAGGTCACCCCCAAGTGGCTCAGAGTTGTGACAGTTGGAGAGGGGTCTTGTGGGGTTGATGGACACAGCTGCCTCTTCCATCTTATGCAAAAGAACATCTGCTGACTGGAGAAAGGGTTACTCTGGGTCTTTTGAACTTGACATAAGCCCAGGTGACTACAGGGCCCCAGGAATCTGAACCCCATCTGCTTTCTTAAAAAGGTATCTTTGCCTTGCCCCATGGCGAATAACTTAAGTATAACTTTAACACAAATCAGAATCCACACAACAATACACCTCCCCTTCATGAGCCTGGCAGAAAAACACAGGTTCTTTGTTTAAATTTCAGAAGCATCTTATTTTGTGGCCCAGTGCTCAGGGCAGGGCATCTGAGCCAGGATGTGCAATAGAAGCAGAAGACGGTGGTCTTGGCCACATCAGCTGTGTGTTTCCCCTGTCCTGCTCTGCACCCAGCCCCACCTCCTGGAGGCCCATCTTCTTTCTTCCTTTGACAAATAGGGGAGGATGGTGGGGGGACAGGCAGGAGAGGGTCTCAATGTGCTGGCAGCAGGGAGAAAACAAAACACCAGCCACACAGCTGCCCTGCCACGCAGTCCCAGACGCCTGCCTGGCCCCTGACCCTGCCCCTCACGCTGGGGGTGGTGGAGAGCAAGGGGAGGCATCTGCTCCAGGCCAGGAGCACAATCACTGTTCCACAAATTTCTCTCCCACTCGGCCTTGGGAAACTGATAGTTGGGGGTAAAAAGAAACAATCACTATTTTTTCTTTTTTTATCTGGTAAATAATTAAAAGAAAAAGCCCGAGCGCTTCGTCTTCCTCTTTTATTTTTTTCTCCTTTGAACTGTTTATTTTGTATTGAGGTATATGGGCTTCCTTGGTGGCTCAGTTGGTAAAAAATCCATCTACAATGTAGGAGACCAAGGTTTGATCCCTGGGTGGGGAAGTTCTGGAGAAGGGAATGGCTACCCACTCCAGTATTCTTGACTGGAGAATCCCATGGACAGAGGAGCCTGGCAGGCTACAGCCCTTGGGGGCACAAGAGTCAGACACAGCAACTCAGCCACCACCACTGTACCCGATTAACAAACAATGTGATAGTTTTCAGCTACACAGCAAAGGGGCTCAGCATTAGATGTACAAATATCCAGTCTCCCCCAAACTCCCCTCCAATCCAGGCTGCCACATAACATTTAGCAGCGTTCCATGTGCTATACAGAAAGTAGGTCCTTGTTGGTTATCCATTTTAAATATAGCAAGTAGGTACCTGTCCATCCCAAACTCCCTAGCTATCCCTTGCACCCCTCATTCCCCCCTGCAACGTTAAGTTCAAGATGTCTGTGCTTTAGGTTGTCCAAGTGCCTTGTTCCTTCCTGCTCCCCCGTCCTCCCCTCCAGCACACACACACTGGGTGCCGCAGGACAGGGCTGACCGGCTCCCAAGCAGGTGTCCTGAGTTGCTGTGAAAGTGGCCAGCCTACCGGATTGCTCTCTCAGGCTGACACCATTATTCAATGACCTCCTTTGTTTAAGTGTGCCATCATTTTCCTTACTCTCTTCTTTTCCTAGCTCTCTTTCCTCTGCCTGTATGACCACATTTTATCCCGGCACCAGTATTTATTCAGCACATTTTACAACTATGGGGTTTGTCCTTGAGGGGAGACAGGCTTTGGACCTGAGAGCAGAGCTAGAACAGACTGGAAGTTCTGCCGCAGCACTAGGTACATCAGCAGGTGAACCAAACAGGAAAAGGAATCACGAGGAGCCTGGAGCAGAATAGAGTAAAGATCTCTGGGTGGTCTGCTCCTCCCTTCTCTTGAATCCTTGCTGTCTTGTGATGGGCATAGGGTAAGTGCCACAGAAATGCCTGGAAAAGTGGCTGGGGAGTCCCTAGTCCCTACCAGCTGGGGACATCGATGTGTATGGAGGGCGTTGAGGGGGCAGGGTTGCTGGGAGGAAAGGGGGTGGGGTGCAGCCTCAGAACCTTCTGGGCCTTCCAGAAAGCAGCTCTTAGCCAGAGGCCTGCAGCTGGGTAAGCTCTGAGATCGGTCACCCAGTCTTGGGAGGGCCCAGGAAGAGTGAAGCTTATGTGATAACTGTTGCTTGAAGGGTGGAGAGTATCCAAGGTTGAGTAGACCCCCAGAAGAGATCAGGATGTTCTGGTTCAATCTGCTGGAAACTCATCAAGGCCATTGGAAAAGAGCCATTTAGAAGGATGTGGCCACTGGCAGAGCTGCTGACGCAAAAGGAATCCAAACGCAACTTGGCCTTGGGGTTGATGGGGGAGTTTGGCAATCTTTTCTTTTCAAGTATTTTACTGTTTTCTCTACCAGTGTCTCACTGAGTTGTAGCTACTCTTTGGGAGAAGTGGGGTTCCTTTTATCCTCCTACATGGAAACAATAGGCACCCGATACCCAAGGAAGAGAGTCTGCAGGAGCCTCAGCAATTGGAGGCAAAACCATGTTTTCATAGACAAGAACAGGGAAGCTTAGGCAACTGGCTCAAAGCATAGAGTTCACAGGGCAATTCAGGACTGCTAACTTCCAGGCTATTCTCTGTGTTACACCAGGTTCTTCCTAAGGCTGACTCTCCAAACCACATCACTCCAAAGTACTTCCCGTGGTTGGTATTGGGTACGTGGGTGGTTGGTGGTCAGTTGTGTCCGTGCTTTGAGCTGGCAGATCAGCTTCCTCTGGCTGTCAGCACTGCGATTACATAGACTTCTGTGGGTAGAAAACCGCCTCCTAACTGGCTGGCCGGTTTCCAGTTTTGAGGAAAACCAAGGACAGTCTTCACACGGTTCCTTTGCTGATAGGCACTATAACTTGAATCTTTTTTATTTGTATTTTGTAACAGGCACATCAACTGTGCAGAAAAATTGCATCTCTGGGCTGCACACCAGTTCCTGAAGGAGCCAGACTCAGGGCCCTCATGAGATAACCAGTGGGTGATTAGATGACACCAACCATTGCCCCAGGGGACCCCCAAAGCACGTCGTGAACTTCTGCTGCTTACTGTTTGATTACTCAGTGTAGTCACTAAGCCGTATCGAACTCTTTTGTGACCCTGTGGTCCGTAGCCTGCCAGGCTCCTCTGTCCATGGGATTTTCTAGGCAAGAATACTGGAGTCGGTTGCCATTTCCTCCTCCAAGAGATCTTCCCAAGCCAGGGATGGAACCTGTGACACCTGCGACTCCTGCACTGGCAGGCAGATTCTTTACCATCTCATACTGCAGCATGGATCACTCCTCAACTAGTAGATTCCCATCACTCTGCATGTGTGATGAATGTTGGCTGGCTTACTGGGTGATCACATGATAGGCTAGCCTAGAATAATAGAAACATATTCAGATTATACATGTTGGAAGATAATTCAGGCACACAAAATATTATGCTGCAGTTCTAAACCCAGGAAAGTTAAAAATGAACAAATCCAGGTTTTTGTGCCTGTGATATATGAACTACAAAGCAGTGGAGGAAAAAAGAAAATTTTATTTTATTTATTTATTTATGGCTGTGCATGGTCTTCATTGCTGTCAGCGGGTTTTCTCTAGTCCCAGTGATTGGGGGCTACTCTGTAGGTAGCATACTGAAAAGCAGAGACATTACTCTGCAACAAAGGTCCGTCTAGTCAAGGCTATGGTTTTTCCAGTAGTCATGTATGGATGTGAGTTGGATGGTGAAGAAAGCTGAGCACCAAAGAATTGATGCTTTTGAACTGTGGTGTTGGAGAAGACTGGAGAGTCCTTTGGACTGCAAGGAGATCCAACAAGTCCATCCTAAAGGAGATCAGTCCTGGGTGTTCACTGGAAGGACTGATGTTGAAACTGAAGCTCCAATACTTTGGCCACCTCATGTGAAGAATTAACTCATCTGAAAAGACCCTAATGCTGGGAAGGATTAGGGGCAGGAGGAGAAGGGGATGACAAAGAATGAGATGGCTGGATGGCATCACCGACTCGATGGACATGGGTTTGGGTAGACTCTGGGTTGGTGATAGACAGGGAGGCCTGGTTTGCTGCAATTCATGGGGTTGCAAAGAGTCAGACACGACTGAGTGACTGAACTGAACTGAACTGTAGTTGCAGTGTGCGGGCTTCTCATTGTGCTTCTCATTGTGTTGGTTCTCTTGTTGCAGAACACAGGCTCTTAAGCAAAGGCTCTGTAGTTGTGGCACCTGAGCTTAGTTGCTCCATAGCATGTGGGATTTTCCTGGACAGGGATCGAACCCATGGCCCTGCATCAGCAGGTTGATTCTTAACCACTGGACCATTCAGAGAGTCCAAGAAGGAAGTTTTAGACTGGGCCCCTGCTTCCCAGGAACTTAAAGTCAGAGGAAGTGTGTCTTAGTTTAGGCTGCTATAACAAACGCCACAGATTGAGTGACTACACACAGTAGCAATTTATTTCTTATAGTTCTGGAGTCTGGAAGTTGGATATCAGAGTACCAGCATGGTCTGGTTCTGGTGAGGGCCATCTCTCTTCTGGGTTGCAAATGGCCCCTTCTCACATCCTTACATGGTGGAAAAAGAACAAGGACAATCAATGTCTGGCATCTCCTCATAAACATACTAATCCCATTCATGAGGGCTCCACACTTAGGGCCTGATTACAGCTCCCAAAAGCCTTACCTCCTAATGCCATTACATTAGGCATTAGTTCATATGTTCATTCAACATATGAACTTTGGGGAGACACAAATGTTCAGCCTGTGGTAAAGGGTAATTCCAAGATATTAGCACAATGAAGGATTAGTACAGCACTAGGCATCTGCAGGACAGTGGGTGGCTGGGGCAGTAAGAGAATACCCAATCTTGGACCCTGGCTCCTAATGCAATCACAGTACCTTTTTTCTGTTCTAATGCCAACAAAGGGCAAGAGTTGTGATTCTGATCACCCTACCAGATTTATGAAGCGCACACACATGACATGCTGTTTCTTGTAAATTGCAGTTTTTCTGCAAGTTTTCTATGAAGAATTCTCTTTGATTATAGGAGAGGATTGGAAAAGAAACTTCCAGAAACCAGAACCGAATTTCTTTTTGTTTAGCAGGAGAACCAGAGCTTCTGGGAGTAGGGCCCTTTCTAGAATAGACCCAAATCTTCGCTGTCTTTACCAGTTTCCAGGATTAGAAGCGAGGCTTAGGCATTGTCCCTGTCACTAATGAGAGGATGGCGGGGGAAGAGGTGAGCTTCCGCGGCACCCGGGCCATGGTGGGAAGAGGAAGTCTTTCTAGATGAAAAAATAAAGGCTTTAAAGCCGGGGCTCTTGTTCAGAGTCGCATTTGTCCAGTCTCAACTCGGTTGGCAACTGCTGAGGCTGGGAAGGGGCTGGGACTTGGGGAGACCGGGATGGGGCGCGGAGGGGCGAGGACTGGGGGGGCACTCGGAGAGGGGTCTCAGAGGGACAGGAACTCGGGGAGGCGGCACAGAGGGGTGGCGACTCGGGGAGGGGGCGGGGACTCGGGGAGTGGGGGGGTACTCGGAGAGGGGGCGGGGACTGAGCGCAGTTCGCCCTCACCTAGATCAGCTCCAGCGCCTCCGGCACTTCTGGGGCTCAGGCGGGACGGAGCTCAGCTAGGCGTCCCCGGGCCTCCGGGAAAGAAGGTGAGAGGGACTCCTGCGCCCTGTGCTCCGGGGGAAGTGGGCGGGTGGGTGCCGGGCCGCAGGGCTCTGGAGCTGGGCGGGCGTCTTTACCAACGCTGGATGCCAGGCGCGGGGAATCGTCAATCAGGAGTCTCCGGAGTCGGATCTCGGGTGTAGGGTCCCGGGGGAAGGCGACCAAGGAGAACGGAAAGCCCAATAAAATTGGATCCCTGCTCCCCCGGTCGGGTCCCTGCCTGTCCCAGATATCGCTTCCCTCTCCAGCCGTTTCTTGCGCCCGCATCTTTGGTGCTCCCACATTGTTCCTCCACGATGGGAGGAGACCGGGAGTCACGCACCATGACTTCCTGGCTCCCTTCACCGTGTAAATTCCGGGATGCCCTGTTCTTTTCGCTGTGCAGGGACCTTCTCCCACAGCAGGATTCTGCCTGGGGCATCTCTTCTGCGCGGGGAGAAGGACCCCGCAGGAAGCCCAGTGGGGTGGGGGAAGGACCTGGCTGATTTTAGGGAGGGGGCTGGTGCATCTCAGAGGATGAGATGGCTGGCTGGCATCACCGAAGCAGTGGACAAGAACTTCGCAAACTTCGGGAGATGATAAGAGACGGGGAGGCCTGGCGTACTGCAGTCCATGGGGTCACAAAGTGTCGGACACGATTAAGAGACTGAACACACACTGGTTCCACCATCCTGACCTCACGACCGGACCCTTGTCCCTCATCTCAGCCCTGCGGAAACCTCTAGAACTCCTAGCCAGGAGGCCTTCATGGAGGAACCAGAGGTGACAGATGCCCTGGTCCAGAGGGCAGGGGCAGGGGTGAGGCAGACCCGCGATGCAGTGTTGGCATTGGTGCAGAGCTCCTCTGACTTCTCACCTGTACGCTGCTGGGAACCATCGTGGTGTGCGCTGACGTCTTGCACTTGTGCCACCTCCATGCACTCCAGGGTCACCAGTGTCCTGAATTTCTCCTGGTGGCTCTGCTGGTGACGCCTTGGAAAGTGGCAACCCAGGCAGCCAGCAACTAGCCCTTTGGGGCCTTATGTGACATTTCAGTGGCCTTGTGTGTCACCTCCGCCACCCTGCACTTGGGCCTCAGCAGGTCAGCCCTTTCCACCACCAGCAGCATGGGACCTCCCAGGGTTGTTCTAGTGGCCACTGCGGTGACCTAGCTGTCATCAGTTTTCCTGTCCTTTATCCCTCTCTGACATCAGGCAAATGGAGCAGGTGACACAGGACAGAGTCCAGCCCAGCGGTGCAAAGCTCCCTATCTGGGTTCAGAGATGCACCACTCAGCCTTAGCTGCATCTCTGCGGTGGCCTGCATGATGGTGGTTGTAGTGGTGGTGATGATGGTGATGATGGAGAAAGGATGATGAGGAGAGTGAATGTAAAGGTGGAACCCTCTCAGGCTAGGCAGAACCCTCGCAGAACTTTAGAGGGAATCAACCTCAGAGACCAGAGTTCCAGGATGAGGCTTAGAAGGGGAGTCACTTTCGTAAGATCACCGTTAGTGAGGGACAGAGAAGAAACCAGGAATCTAGTGCCGTGATTCATATTCCTGTTGGGAGTCATTTGGACTAAAGGCAGCCCCAGTGTCCCAAGGTCTATCCCTGGTCAGTGGCACCCTGTCCACATAGGTGGGGGCTGCAGAAACCAGTCTTGAAGCCTACTTGGTTAAGCCATAATTTTTTTGTTTGTTTGGCCACATGATGCAGCACAGAAGATCTTAGTTCCCTGATCACAGATCAGGGATGGAACCCATGCCTCCTGCATTGCAAGCAGAGTCTTAACCACTGGACTGCCAGGGAAGTCCCAAGCTATTATTTTTAACTTGTTTGTTGGCACATAATTTAGTTGGCAGATTAACTAGCTCGTCTTCTGGGAGACTTGTGGAAATGAGTCAATAGCAGGTAAGTTTTGAGGTGGTGAGATAAGAGGACCATAGCACATGCGGATGCTAAGGCAGTAGGCTTGGAGTGGGTGCTGGTGGGCTTGGGGGACCTGAGAGGTGGGTGGAAGTCACACTTTGGAAACATGTTCTGCATAGGGATTAATTCCTTAATGCCAAGTGGGGAGTAGGCTGAGGGCCCTCAGAGCCGGGCTCTGTGTGGACATCAGGGGCCCAAGCTCAGCCAGGACCCAAGGTGACTAGGTTAACATTGTAACATCCTTCCTCTCCTTCATAGGGTGGAGGTTGAGCAGGATGGAGCAGCCTTTTCTGATTTTTGGTCTACAGATTGTAATTGGGTGGTAGAGAGATGTCGCCATCTAAGGTTGGCAGCTGGATTGTGATTCTGTGGTTCTGGCCCCTGGTCTGTGGCTAGAGGAGATCAGGAGAAACTGTGATCTGGTTCTTTTGGAACTAGAGCACCCAGAATGCCTCACCTATATGCAGGGGGCCCCATCTTCATCGGCCTTATATCATGCTAGGTGCTTTACATGGGTTATCTCATTATGGATTAATTCATCATTAATTGATTAACTCAGTGAGGCCAGCACACTTAGCCCCATTTCACAGATGAAGAAGCTAAGAATGCAATAATACTGCAGTGGGTTGCCATGCCCTCCCCAGAGGATCTTCCTGACCCAGGGATCAAACCCATCTCCTGCGTCTCCTGCATTACAGGGAGATTCTTTACCACTGAGCCACCAGGGAAGCCTGGGCCTGGTACAGAGTAAGCCAATTCAAATGTGTTAGCTCTCAGACTCATAAGGGCCTTGTTGCCCTCCAGACTGGGACCCTCTGAGTTCATTGTGGAATCCTCCTCTCTTGCCATTGGGTGACTATGTGGGACATCTTAAGAGATGGGTAAAGCGAAGTTTGCATTTTGTTTTAGATAGTGTCTGTATCTGGATGAACCATCACATGCTTTTCTATACCTCTCTGAGTCTGTGCCCTCTGCAGTGTGCTACTGAAAGACATTAGATTAAAAATAAACATTAAGATCCTCATAGTCAAATATTGACTAATGAATAATGTAAAGACATTTTAAAGGATTAAGCAAGTAAGAGTCTAAATTTTCATTAGAAATTCTTCATTTCACCCAGTGCTTTTAGGACAGAACATCTATAGTCTATTGCAAGTTCACTTCTAAGTGTTGGCTAAGCTAGATCATGTGATCGTCTTTAAAAAAACAATTACACATTTTTCCTGTTTTTTCTGTCTATATATATATTTATATATTTTTGGCTGCATCACACAGTATATGGGATCTTTGTTCCTGACCAGGGATCCAACCCACGTCCCCTACATTGGAAGCAAGAAGTCTTAACTGCTGGAAATCAGGGAAGTCTCTTTTCCTGTCTTTTTTTTCCCTTTTTTTATTCTTCATATCTTTGTTAGGGCAAAAGAGATGCAGTTTTTCTTTTGGTACCTTTTCAGTTCAGTTTAGTCACTCAGTTGTGTCTGACTCTTTGCAACCCCATGGA
The DNA here is from genome assembly GCA_007570785.1 of Antilocapra americana. Classification (NCBI taxonomy): domain Eukaryota; kingdom Metazoa; phylum Chordata; class Mammalia; order Artiodactyla; family Antilocapridae; genus Antilocapra; species Antilocapra americana. The sequence goes on along the minus strand of ML661897.1, from coordinate 28,914,930 downwards.
CTGCAGCATGCAAGGCTTCCTTGTCCATCACCAACTCCTGGAGCTTGCTCAAACTCACGTCCATTGAGTCGGTGATGCCATCCAACCCTCTCATCCTCTGTCGTTCCCTTCTCCTCCTGCCTTCAGTCTTTCCCAGCATCAGGGTCTTTTCCAGTGAGTCAGTTCTTCTCATCAGGTGGCCAAATGTCGGTACCTTTTACCTCTTTTTCTGCATTTGTATTTTATGTTGGCCTCTTCATGGATCACAGCCTTGTCATGGCAAACGGGCTTGTGTAATTCAGTGAAGCAAACAACAGCTTTATGTTGGATAAAGTTTTTATATCATTCTTATTTTTTATTATTGTGATTTGAAACCTATAGATTATCTTTCTAGCCTTTCAATGGTTACCTTCAAATTTTTAGCATATAGATTTAACTATATATTTTTCTAACAAATTATAAAATTCTTCCTTATCTCTCTTTTCACTTTCAAGAATTAAAGATATTCTAGCTGTGCATTCCCCTGCCCATCATCTTATTGTTGGCTTTAGTTTGGCTTGAAAAAAATAAATGTTTTATTATAGAAAATGTCCACCACACACAATAAGAAAGAGAATAGTGTACCCATTGCCAGTTTCAATAATGATCACCATTTTGCCAATCTTATCTCACTTATAACTCCTCACTTCTCCCCCACCCTGATGTATTTTAAAGCAAATCTGAGACATCATACCATTTTATTCATGAACACTTTAGTATGAAGAAACAGATGAAAAAGCATAACTTCAGTAGCAACAAACACACTGGAAAAGTAAGAACAATCAATCCTTCATATCGCTTAGTACCCAACCTGTATTCCGATTTCCCTGATTTTATCAAACATGTCCAATAGTTGTTTGGTTTGTTTGAATCTGGATGTACAAAGGCCAATCTCTTGAATTTGGTTGGCATGTCTTTTCTTACCTTTAGTAGTTTTTCTTTTTGTTTTTTTTTTTTTCATGTTTTAGAGTTGGACACAATTTAGTGACTAAACAACAATTTATAATGGAATTGTCCTAAATATTTTTCTCTACATACATTAACATATTGGAAAATGCTTCAACTATCAAACATAACGTAGAAGATACAAGAGAAGAAAAGTCTATTGTGTTATTTGCATGTTTGCTTACTGTTCTTTCTTCCTAGTGTTCTAAAATTCTTCCTTTCAATTGTTACCTTTTTGTGCAGAGAACTTCTTTTAGCCATTCTTTCAGGCTAGGTCTCCTGGCAACAAATTCTCTTAATCTTCCTTCCTCTGAAAGTGTATTGATATCTTCTTCATTCCTGAAGTATATTTTCACTAGTTATATGACTCTGGATTCACTGCTTTTTGTTTCAGCATTTGAAAAAAGATCTTCTTTTTGTTTTCTGGTTTCTGGCAAGAAATCCACCATCATTCAAATAATTTTCTCCCTTAGGTAAGACAAGATTGTTTTTCTGGCTGTTTTAAAAAAGTCCTTTGTTTTTGGTTATCACAAGTTTAATAATGATGTGTCTTGGCTTGGATTTCTGTGGTTTTGTTCTGTTTTTGACTTTTTGAATCTGTTGATTTATGTCCCTTTTCAAATCTGGGAAGTTTTCAGTTATCATTTCTCCAAGTACTTTTTCATCCTTACCCTTTCTCCTATGTTTCTGGGACTCTGATGACACAAGTGTTGAATCTTCTTCCTATAGATCCCTTGATCTCTGTTCATTTTTGTGTTCAGTCTGTTTTCTCTCATGTTGTTCAGGTTAGATCTGTTGTCTTATCTTCTAGTTCACAGAGTCTTTCCTTTTCTTCTATTCTGGTACTGAGCTTTTTCTTTTGGTTACTATAGCTTTCGATTCTAAACTTCCTTTTGGTTCTTCTTTATATCTTCTGTGTCTTTGCGGAGACTATATTTTTTCCCATTTTTTTTTTCAAATGTGTTCATAGTTGCTTGTTGAAGCATTTCTATCATGGTTGCTCCAAAATCTCAGGTAACTTAACATTTCTGACATCTCAATACAAATTTGAGTCTATTGATTGCCTTTTTTTCATTGAGTTTGAGACCTTCTTAATTCTTGGTACCACAGTTATTTTTTAATTGAATCCTGGGCATCTTGGGTGTTATGAGATTCTGAATCTTTTTTTTTTAATATCTCTTAACTAATTAATTTTTGGCTGTGCTAGATCTTTGTTGCTGCACCTGGGCTTCACCTAGTTGCATTGAGTGGGGGCTACTACTCTTCACTGCGATTGTATGGGCGTCTCATTACAGTGGCTTCTCCTATGCAGAGCATGGGCTCTAGGTGCGAGCACCTCAGTAGTTGTGGCACACAGGCTTAGTTCCCCTGCCACATGTAGGTTGTTCCCCGACCAGGGGTTAAACCCATGCCCTTGCATTGGCAGACAGATTCTTAACCACTGAACCACCAGGGAAGTCCCCTGGATCTTTTTAACTTCTGTTTTACCTTTCTTTGCCAACACTCCAGAATGGGGATGCGGAGCATTGCATTGTTACTGCCAGGTGAGGGCGAACGTCCAGGTCTCCCGTATAGCCCCCTTTGGTACTAAGATGTGTGCTCCTCATCGCTGATGGGTGAAGGTGGGAATTTGACTTCCCATGAGGCCTCCATGGATGCTTTCCTGGCTGGAAGGGTAGATGTGCTGCTGTTTCCCACATGGCCTCTGCTGACATCATGGGGAGCGTGGTTGCCTCTTGATCTCTGGGTGGCAGCGAAAGCCCTGCTGCCCACTAGGTGTCCTCTGACAGTACTCCAGTGGGGAGGGTGCCTCTTTACTGCTGGGTGGGGGTGGAAGTCATGTTCTCTGATGGTCTCTATTGACAGTGCAGGCAGGGCCCAGGGCTCCTTACTGCCTAGAGGTCATGAAAGTCCCAGCTCCCTACTTGACTTTCTTTGACATCATCTTGGTGGGAAGGTTGTGACACTTCATCACAGTTTGGTGAGGGTGACAATCTAGGCTCCAACATGGCCTTAACTGGTGTGAGTCGGGGTAGCGTTTGGCTGAGATTGAGAAATTATTTTCTCAGGATGCTCTGACTGGCTTGCCTGCACATTTGGCTAGAGAGAAAATACCCCTTTTCGTTAGGCTGAGTTTTGTTGTTGTTTTTGTGTATCTGTTTTGTTCTGTGTCCATTGGTACTCCCAGGTTGCTGGCTTCTTCAAGCTGCAAGTCTAAAAATTTGAGATGTAAAGGAAACCCAGGAAACTTAGCTGTTTGTTGTTCCTTGGAACCAAAGGTCCATAGCTGGTCTTCTTTCTTTTCCCCACCTTTTACATTTGTTTTATATATAATGTCTAGGGGTTTTAATTATATTTAGTGGAAGGAATCAGCAAAGCGTGTTTACTCCATCTTCCTGGAAGTCCTGATTCTCTTCTTACGTACATCAAATGGATGCTCCCACAGGCTATGTATGAAGCCAAACATTCTTATGTGCTGTATCTAAACAACTCTTGTTGATCTTCAAATATTGTGACTCCATTTCTCTTTAATATTATAATAGTGTTTACTAACTTAGTCAAATGTTCTTACATCTGCCCACTGGAAATTTTAAGTTTCACCACCTAATGTATTAGATTCTCTAATATACACGTTAAGACTATGTAAACGATACAGAGACTTTCAGTAGCAGACATAAACTGGAGAGTCTTAAACTTCCTCTTAAAGGTGGAGAGGTCGGTTGGTTAGTTCATTCAAACAGAGGTTAATACTGTCTCAATTTGTTTAGAGGAAGGAGATGGGAAATTGGGACTTAGGTTCCAGTGCTGCAGGTGACCCCAGTGGCAAGGGAAGGGGTGCTGGATTATAATTTAGGGTCACTATGGTAGTAGGGAACTCTAGAGTCATCCCTTCAGGTGGACTGCTTGCAACGCCATATCCCCTGCATGCAGTCCTTTCATCATCACCCAGTCACACCTCTTGTTTCAGGTAAAGCTCTACAGTACACACCTAACATGCTTCTCTGGTTGGTTGGATTCACCTAGTTTATTTAATGCCTGACTTCTGTGTCTGGTTATCGACCACAGCATCAAATCTAATGACATTCTAAAGATGGAAAATCTTAACTGGGTGATGATGTTCAGGAACATGGATGTGACAGGCTAGATCTGGATTAGAGCAAGTTCCAACTCTGCCTGTGGTAGCTGGTTCCTTGGCTACATCTCAGGCTGAAAGTGAAAATGTTAGTTGCTTAGTCGTGTCTGACTCTGTGACTCCATGGACTGTAGCCCACCAGGCTCCTCTCTCCATGGAATTTTCCAGGCAAGAATACTGCAATGGATTGTCATTCCCTTCTCCAGGGGATCTTCCCAATCCAGGGATCGAACCCAAGTCTCCTGCATTGCAGGTGGATTTACCATCTGAGCCACCAGGTTATTCCTCTGAACAATCTCCAACTGAATGGGCCACTGTCAAGATTCAGTTTATGCCGTTTATATGGCAAGCTTTGTGTAAATAGTAGTTATCTTCATTTTCACAGGTCTTTATTCTGCGTCACAGATTTGTTTTCAGCTTTGTTGACTCCACTTTTTGCTGCTTCTGTGATGAACATGATTGCCTCTTTTATATCTTACCATGCCTCTGACAGTTCACACTCCTGTCATTCTGTTGGTTTTCTTTGATTTCCTCGAGAACGTGCAGTAGTTACTAACCGAAATGTCTTCTCTATTTTTTTCAAGAGAACTTTCCAATATATCCTCAATCTACTTTTTCTTATGATGCTTTTTTAACTGTTTGTTTTTTGCTGTAGAAAATTTGTATACCCTGCTGCTTTTTGTTCTGTTTGTGTCTGACTGGGGACCATGCATTGCTCACCTGGTATTTGTACCCCAATCCTGTAGGTAGATGCACTTTGATTCCCTTCCTCATTTATTATGGCATCTCTTGGTAACCTCCACCCACAAGTGGAGGCCTTTGTGCTAACTCCTTTTTTTCTTTTCAGCCTCCAACTTATCTGAAGAGTGTGTAGTGGAAGCTGCATTCATGAGCAGCCTCCTCTGAGAGCCTTGTTTGAGCCTCTCTGGATGTGTTAAAATCCTCTGTCACGGACCAGCTCTAAAGAGGTAGGGGTACAGCCTGTATCTTGGGGTTTTGGTTGGTTCCTTCATTGTGGGGGAGAGATGGCCACTTTATTGAGTGGCAATGGATTGTCATTCCCTTCTCCAGGGGATCTTCCCAATCCAGGGATTGAACCCAAATCTTTCTTTGTTTTTTTTAAATTTTTGGCTGTGCTAGGTCTTTGTTGCTGGGTGGGTTTTTCTCTAATTAGGGAGAGTGGTGCTACGCTCTAGTTATAGTATCAAGACAAAAGCGAGTGCAAAGAGGACTCAAGGAGGTGAGTCATAGGCTTCTCATTCAGGAGCACAGGCTTTAGAGCACAGGCTCAGTAATTGTGGTGCACAGGCATGGTTGCTCCATGGTATGTGGGATCTTCCAGGATCAGGAATAGAACCCATGTCTCTGGCATTAGCAGGTGGATTCTTTACTACTGAGCCACCAGGGAACACTGAGCCTTTGTTTTCTAAGTTAGCATGCATATTCCTTCTGGGTCATATGTGCAAAGTGGGCATGCCTCCCAGCCTCACACTTCCCATGACGGAAGCCTGGTTGGATAAATGGGACCGCTGTGTGGCCCTTCAGTGTTCTCTCAGGCTGGTCTGATTCCACTTCAGTTAAGCCAGTGTGGAGTGTGGGTGGGGCTGGTGGAGTCAGAGTTCAAATGGGTGTCCCTGTTCTTCCTGCTGCATTTTTGCCCTCTGCACCCCCAGGGACTGGATGCCCCTCCAGGCCTGAGAATGGGGCAGAGGACCTATCAGGCCTTCAGGATCTCCTCTTAACCAGGCCCCCAAAGGATACTCATGACTCACCTCTTTGAGTTCTCTTTGCACTGGTGTTGTCTTTATTTCATATCCTTTTTATTCTTTTTAAAAATTTGTATTTATTTTTAGTTACACTTCATTACTGTGCACTGGTTTTTCTCTAGTTGCTTCTCATTGCGGTGGCTTGTCTTATTGTGGAGCACAGGTTTGAGAGTTGTGGCCCACTGGCTTATTTGCCCCAAGGCATGTGAATCTTCCTGGACCAGAGATCAAAACCGTATGCCCTGCATTGGCAGGCACATTCTTAACCACTGGACAACCAGGGAAGTCCTGATCCTTTTTATTCTTAAAAAACCATCTGGAAAGATACTTTTTATAAATATAATATATCCCAATAGTTTTTGTAAATATAACATAAAAATATTTTTTATATTTTTTAAAAAAAACTTAAAAAAATACTCTGGGAAAAACTGCAAGAGAGCAAAATGCATCTTTGTTTTTCTTCATTGTCCTGTTCCCAACTTCTCCTAGCTAGCCTTTTAAGGGTCAGCCTCCCTGTGACCTTTCTTGTATCCTACTGCAGGGCCCACTCAGACAGTCCCATCCCTGTACTAAAACCTGGGTTTTCAATAACTCAGGGCCCTGCTTGTTTCAAGATGATCAAAGGCTTACATTTCAGCACCTTCCAGGGAAGAGGAGGATTTCAGCCCTGGTCTCCTAGATTATAATAAGCCCATCTTATGGCTGTCTGATGACAAGAATTTCAAGCCCTATTTAAGGCGAGTGCTGGAGTTATTTTTAGATGTATCAAGTTCTGCAAATCACCATTCTAGTGGCTACCGAGCCCTGTTATCCGCAGGCTAGTACACCTTGTCAGTGAGCTGTGCTGTGAGTTGGACCTCTTTGCAGCTTCCATCAATAAGGGCCAAAGGGCGATGAAATTCTTGGTGTTCAGAAACTTCCTATTTATCCCTCTTTTACGTCCCTAGGGAGGGGACCAATGAACTGGAAAACCTGGTATCCCCATGACCTAGCATGTAGGAACCACTCCAAACAATTTCCTGAATTTAATTGTTCCTAGGAGACAGTGTAGGGTTTCCCAGGTGACTCAGTGGTAAAGAATCCGCCTGCCAATGCAGGAGACTCAGGACATACGGGTTCGATCCCTGGGTGGGGAACATCCCAGCTCAGATGACCTGTGTGGTCTCAGCGGCAGAGTCAAGAACGCGCCTCGGCCGTGGAGGTGATGCCTCCCCCGGGCCGCGCGGTGGCGCTGCAGCTCCGCGAGGCCCGGCTGGTTCTGGGGCTCAGGGGCTCGCAGGCTTCTGGGAACCCTAGAGCTGCGGCGGCGACGCGCCGGGTGGCCGCGGTGAGTGCGGCGGGCGGACCTCGGGGCAAGTCGCCCCGATCGTTCACGGTCAGCCTCGTGCTCCTCCCGGTCCGGGAAGGATCGATCGCGCCCGCGGATCGGGCCCGAGGCAGCAGGGCGCGGACCCGGGACTGCGAGAGCGACCGCCTCGGGGGCCGGGGTGACCCCTGCCTGCCCCACCACGGCCCTGCCGGGGGCCCTGGGCACGACCCTTGCCCTCCTCGGAGCCCGGCCCGTCTCCGATCGGAGGAGAGACCGTGTCCTCGCTCGTAGGAGGGCCGGGTTTCTGCGCTCTGATCGCGGCCGTGTCGGTTACCCCGCAGGCTCTCCCATCTGTCACCCTGGCCCTCTGCTTGGACGGCGTCTTCCTCTCCGCAGCCGAGAATGACTTCGTGCAGCGCATCCGGGAGGAGCTGGACAGCTTCCTGCTGCAGAAGCAGCTGTCAAAGTAAGCCGGAGTGAGGGTGGCCTCCACTCTGCCGCTGGGAAGGGCAGGGTTCGCCCCTAGCTTCCTTGTCCCTTTTGGTCCAGTGGTGCATCTATAGTAACTGGGCTTGCAGCTGGCTCTGACCTTGGCCTTTAGGTTTAATAATCTGCTGTCAGGCCTCTCCCCGCTGCATCTTTCCCGTGTAGCACCGAGATGGAACGCCAGTAGCTCCCCATCATACCCTCTATGGGCAGGTCTGTTGCAGTCAGCCTGGGACCCCAGTGGGCAGAGCGAGCCTAGTTTAAGCCACCATTAAACCAGGAGTGGACTCCATGGGGATCAGGCCTGGGGGCTGCTCCTGCAGCTCCTGCTCTGCTCCTTCCTATCCCTCCCCAGGGTCCTCCTCTTTCCCCCACTCTCCAGTCGGCTCCGGTACCTGATCCACAGGACAGCAGAGAATTTTGACCTTTTGAGCAGCTTCTCTGTTGGAGAGGGCTGGAGGAGGAGGACGGTCATCTGTCACCTGGACATCAGGTGTGTATCCTGCCGCCTGGGAGGCATTGGTTCTCCCCCAGGGGTCGTCTGGTGAGCTGGTCAGCCTCTGGGAGGGAATCAGGGCTGGGTGACCCCCTCTCTCCTCAGCCTCAGTTGCTTAGAGTCAGTGCTGCCTTCTGCACATCAGGGGAGTAGAAGTGCATTGTTGGTGGAGTTCCTTTAGCAAATTCAGCTTATGCACGTTGGGCCAAAAGAGAGAGAGCTGTTTAAACAGTGGGGATGTCCACCCAGCATTGCTCTCAGGGAGCTTGAGCCCTGCAGAGGCCATGGAATGTGAGAGCTCATCTAGCAATTCGCTCACCTGTCTCCATGTACATCTCGAAGGATCTTATCATAATGTCTATAATCCTAGCCTTTAAAGTTACATACTTTTCTCTTTTTTTGATCTGTTTTAAACTTTTTATTTTGTGTAGGGGTGCAGCCAATTAACAGTATTATGATAGTTTCAGGTGAACAGCAAAGGGACTCAACCACACACACACATGTATCCATTCTCCCCTAAACTCCCCTCCCATCCAGGCTAACACATAACATTGAGCAGAGTGCATCACGCTATACAGTAGGTCCTTGTTGGCTATCCATTTAAAATATAGCAGTGTGTATATGTCCATTTCAAGCTTCCTAACTATCCCTTCCACTCATCCTGTTGTGTGTGGGTGTGTGTGTGCGCTAAGACCCTTCAGTCATGTCGGACTCTTTGTGACCCCATCTGATTATCAGCCATTCAGAAAAATGAAAAAATGCCATTTGCAGGAACATGGATGACAATTTCTAGGTCCATCCATGTTGCTGCAAATGGCATTGTTTCATTATTTTGAATGGTTGATAATGGGATGGGGTCTCAAAGAGTGGGTCATGATCCATCTGCAATACAGGAGAATTGGGTTTGATCCTTGAGTTGGGACGATCCCCTGGAGTAGGAAACGGCAACCCACTCCAGTAAAATCCCATGGACAGAGGAGCCTGGTGGGCCACAGCCCATGGGGTCGCAAAGAGGCAGTCACTTTGAGCTACTAACACACACACACTGATTGTCCTACAGAGTGAGGTAAGTCAGACAGAGAAGGAGAAATATCATATGATATCCCTTATATGTGGAATCTAAAAAGAAATGATACAAATGAACTTACTTAAAAACAGACTCACAGACTTAAAGTGACATACTTATCTAATAACATAGTTTCTGAATGCTAGCTACTCACTGTACCCTGTAGCAAGTGGACTCAGCTGTCTCATAGTCGGTTTATAACACTGGAGGGAGTTGACCACTTTGTTCTTGTTCAGGGCATCCAGCCTCCCCTCTGATGGCTCATTAAGGTGTTTTCCAGGGTCACTGTGGCTTTGGTTTTTGCCCGAGACTGACTCGAGAGCCTCAGGCCTGAGTGGCAGATAACTGCAATAAACCATTCTCCTTGGGGCTCAAGCAGCCCTCTGATCAGTGCCTGCTCTTGCTCTAGGTTACCCAGTTCAGATGGATTCTCTGGCCCCTGCCGCCCTCCTGCCTCCCATCCTAGCAAGTACCGAGGTCCTCGGCCCACCGCAAGCCAGGGACCGGCTGCTGGTGGTCCCCGAGGGGTGAGGGCCGGCCGGTGGCATCGTGGACGCAAGCCAGACCAGGCCTTGTATGTGCCCCGGGTGCTGCGCCGGCAGGAAGAAGGGGCGCCGGCCCCTCCCGCAGAGCTCCAGGGAGATGCTCCAGCTGGTGGGCTCTCAGAAGAACCAGGAGATACCGGTGCTGGGAACCCCATTGCCGATCAGGAACTTACCGTGTCGGTGACTCAGGCAACAGAGGACCAAAAAGGCCCTGGTCAAGGCTGTGAGAAGGAGTTGCTGCCGGACCCATTGGCTGCCGAACCCTCAGGGCCTGAGAGCCACGCGGGGACCAGAGACAGGTCGGAGTCAGCTGCACAGCCGGAGCCCGGGCTGCAGCTGGACTTGGAGGAGGGAAATGGGCCTGAGCTGGAGAGGAGCCTGGCAGCAGAGGAGGAAGTGGAAGAGGAAGAGGTGGAAGAGGAGGGGCCAGGCAGCTGCCCCGAGGATGATTTCAGTGAACTGCTGCAGGAGGTGATGGGGCTCTTAAGCCTCGAAAAGGGAGGGTAGAAGTGAGGTGGATGTAGTCGAGGGTGGATGGGGCCGATAGTGGTCCCTTAGGAGACCAGTACTTAGAGGGGAAGAGGCTCAGGATCTAGGGTTGGGGGTGTGGATTGGATCCCACCTCAACCAGGTTATTTGGCTTTTCTAAGTTTCAGTTTCTTCCTCTGAAAAAATAGCAGGTGCTAATACACACTCCCCAAGGGAACACAGTGCTTCAGAATGCACTGCAGACGCTGGTCATGAAAATTACTCTTCTGCCTGGAGCTTTGTCTTATAGATCTCTTGTCCTTGGAACCATGTGTCTGCCCCTGAGCCTGGCTGTGGTGTCACTGGGGAGGGCAGGCAGCCTGTGTCGCTATTTTACAGACGAAGGACAGACGCCAGAAAGCCTTGCTCATCATTACATCATTAATGAGAAAAGAAAAGATCCTGGGCCTGCCTAGCTCCACCTCTTACTGACAGCAGCTTGGGGCAGAATTACTCAATTCTTTGGCCTAGTTTACCCATCTGTAAAGTGGGCCTACAGAATAGAGTTTTGGGGATTCTGTGAAACATAGTGTTAGTGTCAATCACCCAGCGGGGACTCCCCTAAAACTCATGCTCCTCCATCTCGTGGCCCAGTCTGCCATACTGCTATCTTTCCCAGACTCCTGTCTGGGTTGCTCACCTCTGTGTCAACACAGAAGCCTGTGGGACTCTCAGTGTGGGGTTTTGAGAGCATTCACTCGGAGTCCAGTGTATCCCAGCTCCCCTCATTAAAGGGTCTGATCTCTCCCAGATAACGAACAACCTGACTGAGAAGGAGATTCAGGTAGAGAAGATCCATGTGGACACATCATTCTTTGTAGATGAGCTGCCTGGAGAGAAGGATTTTGCACACGTGGTGGAAATCTATGACTTTGAGCCAGTGCTCAAGACCGAGGACTTGCTGGCTACCTTCTCCGAATTCCAGTGAGTGCAGGAGAGGCTTTGGGTCGGGGAGGGAGTGGGGAGAGTACTTGCTTTCTGGAGAGGAGCTAGGACACTGCTTTGTGTGGGGGACACTTGCCTGCCCCTCCTTCAGTGCCTAGAAAGAAAGGCACAAAGTAGGTGTGGCTGCTCTGGGTGCCATGCTCCTGGGCAATTCAGCTTGCTGGCCCTGACTGTGCAGAGGAGGAAGAGAGCTGAGTTTTCGGTTGTGGACACTTTTTGGAGGCCCAAGACCTGGTCCTGCTGGCACAGGCAGCGGACCTCCAGCCTGGCCCCCAGCATGCCCACATGCTAGCCACGACCCTGTGGGGCCACCGCCTCCCCTTGCTTCACAGCCAGCCACCCAGTTGGAGAGTTAACAGAGGGAGGGCCACCTCCACAGAGGAGCTCTTTCAAGGATGAACTGGGCTTGAGCAGCGCTGGGGCAGAGTCTGCTGGAGAGGGGAGAAAAAGTGAGAAAAAGTGAAAAGAAGACTTCTCCCATCTCCCCAGATTCCTTGGATCCAAATCCAAGGAATTCTCCCTTCTTTTTTTTCTCCATGCTTGTTTTCTTTTCTCTGGTCCCCCTTCTCTTTTCCTGCTTAGACTTTAAACATACCCCTTTCTTCAGGACCCCTGTCTGACTGCTTCCTGAAGAGCCTCTCTTGCCCTCCCTGAGCCCGACCTGGTGGATAGTGCGAGGGGCTCGTCTGCCGTCCAGCCCTGAGGGCTGGGCCAGACCGGGGCCGCTGGAGGCTTCCTCATCCACAGAGGAGCCCCAGGCCCCAAGACTGCTTTGACCTCCTGTGGGCCCCAGATTCAGGAGTGTTTTCCCAAGTGGCAGGAAGAAAGTCAGTCAGGGCAGTTTCATTGACATGCTTGTATCAAGTCCTGTCCCCACCATGAAGCCCTTTGTCTCCAGCCTGGAACCCTACGCCCTTGGCCTGAGGTGACCATGTCTGTGAGGGACCCTCTTCACCCTTGGCCTTGTGTTCTACAAGCTTTGAGTCCTGACTTCCTCAGTTCTAGGAGTCGGGGGCCCACCAGATCACAGAGGTGGGGCCTGTCTTTCTGAAGTTGTCGTTTGGTTTTCAGGGCAAGTCTGCCCCCCATGGTCGTCTCCTTCTTAGAGGAGATGAACTTGTCTTGGGCTTGGAATGTTTGAGGACTGGAGGGGAGGAGGGTCTTCCTGCAGCAGGAGGGGTTTTCCTCATTCGCTCTCCTCATCACTCTATCTTGTCCCCGACACAGAGAGAAGGGGTTCAAGATCCAGTGGGTGGATGATACGCATGCACTTGGCGTCTTCCCCTGCCCGGCTTCAGGTAAGGCAGTGCACGGTAGCCTGGCCCCTCCTCTGACTGCTGTTGGGAAGGGAGGGAGCCTTGTTTCCTGGGGTGAGGATCCCCCAGATCAGGGTGCAGGCTACCCTAAGCTGATGGACTGGCAGGGCAGCTCCCAGCCACCTGATTGGGAAGTCCATGGGAGCGGAGTGGGTGCTGGGCCAGGAAGCTCACACCTCTTCATCCTTGCGTCTTCAGTTCAGAGGCTTCAGATTCGGGTGACCTCCACATCCTAAATGAAAGCACGTGAAGGTGCCATTTTTACAGATCAAAAACAGTCAAATACTGGTGGGACTTCCCTGGTAGTTGAGTGGTTAATACTTCAGGCTTCAAAGTTCAATCCCTGGTCAGGGAACTAATATCCCACATGCCATGTGGCACAGCCAGAAAAAAATAAAAAGCATTCAAGTACTGGCAGGTTCTTACAGTTTGGGCAGATGTGTTCTCATTCCGTTTAGATTAGAGCCTCAGGAGATAGGTGAGATGACTCCATTTTACAGATGGGGAGACTGAGTTCCCCGATGTCAGTGTCCGATCAAGGTTATGAAGCCTCTCGTCAGTCGTCAAGGCTGGGGAAGCCAGCTAGTCTCCTGGCTGTCGTTCCGGTGCTGCTCCACCCTCTCAGCACTTTGCTGCCCTGCCCCTGCCACACCATTGCACAGTTTATGTCTATTTATAAAGAGTCAGTCCCTGGCCCCCCTTGACTGGGCTTCTCACAACCATGGGCTCTGGACACAGAGTGGGGAGTGACCATGGCTGGTGTGGGCCCAGTCTTCAGGAGAGCCTGAGCTTTTAGGGACGGGGGGCAGTGTCCAGGCAGCAAGAGGACTGGAGACAGGTGGGGGCTTCAGTCCCAGAGAGGGAGCCACTGAAAGGTGGGGGCTGGAGGAGGCCCTCCCTGTCCACGGAAAGGATTAGCACTGGGCCTGGCATGGCCATGACTGCCTTCTGGGCTCCACCAAGCTGGCCAGGAGCCAGGGGCAGGCCTGCTCAGTTTCCTCATGTCCTGGCCTCATATGTATGGTGGTTTGGGTCTGAGGTCCCTCCCAGCTGTGAGGTGACTGTGTCTGCAAGTGGCCCGAGTGCCCCAGGGCCCAGCACAGCCTGAGGCAGTGAGAGCATGCACCCTGGGAGGGTCTTGAGTGGGGGTGGGGTGGTGATGATGGTGGTGGTATTTGTTTTAAGCTCCCAGGCTTTGGAAGGCTGGGGCCTGCCTCTCCTGATGACAGAACCACAGGCTCACCATGTGGCTCCCGGGCCCCCCAGGGCAGGAGGGTAGAAGTTGGGGCATGGGCCCTCCATCTGAGAGCATGGAGCCCCGTGCAGGCCTGTGAGCTCCGGGGCAGGGGTGGGAGGGTAGAGGTGAGCTGATGGGGCAGTCCTCCTGAGGTTTGGATGGGTGTCAGATGCGGCTGCCTGGGCTTTGGGTGACACGTGTATTCCTGGGTCCTGAGGAGGCCTCAGCAGGAAACACGGATGGCTCCTGACCTACTTTCTTTCCTTAGCTGCCGAGGCCCTGACCAGGGATTTCTCCACACTGAAGATCCGGCCCCTGACGCAGGGAGCCAGGCAGTCCAAGCTGAAGGCCCTGCAAAGGCCAAGTAAGGGAGCCAGTGGTCTGGATGGGCAGGCTGCTCCATTGTGGGTCTGCCGTCTGATTCACTTCCCTCTAAAGTTCCCTGCTTTCTGGCCCCTGGGCTGCAGTGACCCATGGGGTGGTCCTCTGCCACCCCAGGGGCCCCATCAGGAGAGCTGTCTGCCAGCTGCCCTGTCGCAGGCTTGCCCTCCACTCACACCTCTTGGGAGTCTGGTTCAGGGTGCAGAGGGGAAGCTTGGTCTTTGTGTCTGGCCGAGGAAGCCATGCTTTGCCGTAAGGTATACCAAGCTTGGGCTTTGGTGTGACCTTGGCACTGGCACTCCCTTAAATTGGCCTTGAGCAAGTCACTGGATGTATGTGAGTCGGTCCCTTTCTCTGTGAGATAAGAGTTGGAGTGAATGAGAGAGCCTGGCGGACGTGCCCCCACAGTGGTGAGAGGCACACCGAAGGTGCCACGGAAATGATGGCTCCTCCCCTTTACTCTCCTCCTTCCAGGGAACACGAGGGGGGCTTTTAGGGGCCAGTTTCCCATGGCTGCAGAGCAGTGGCTGGCTGGCAGAACTGGCCTAGAGAAGCCTGCTGAGGCCATCCACATTCTTGTGGATTACATGGTCTTTGTCCTAGATTTCTTAGGGATGATAAACATCCTGTCTGTTGATCCAAGAGCTCCAGGTGTCCCTTCCTGATCTGCTTGTCCTCTTAAAGGGCCCCTGCAAGGCAGGAAGGTGGACAGGATTAACGTCACCCCCGCCCCCGACAGAAGGAGAAACAGTGAGGGCGCAGAGAGGTGGCAGGGTGAGTCAGGACCCCACAAGGGGCCAGGAGCCCTCGGTGGCCCTTCTCACCAGCATCAGGCCACAGAGGGGTGCAGCCGGGCCTCAGGAGTGGGCTCTAACAGCCTCCGAGGTTGCTGTGTCGCTGGGAGGAGAGGCCACAGCCTTGAATTCAAGTCCCCATCCCATGGGGCTTTCCTTTTAGAGCTCCTGCATCTGGCAAAGGAGAGACCACAGACAAATACAGCCGTGGCCCGGAGGCTGGTGGCCCGGGCCCTGGGGCTCCAACACAGAAAGAAGGAGCGGCCTGCAGTGGAGCCACCTGCCACTCTGAGGCCCTGAGAGGCCCAACCCGCCTGTATCGAGCTCCCCAACCCAGCTCGGGCCCCAACACCACAAGCCTTTACACACACCGGAGCAGCCCTGAGCCATCCTTGGAGCATCGCCATGAGGCATGGTGGACTTTAGTTTGTTTCTTTAGTTTCTGAAGCTGAGAAAAAAATAAAAATCGAAGAATTGTAACATGATTGCTTCAAAATGTAATGGCCTGCAGTGGAACACAAGGGGGCGCTGTTCTCCTTCCATCAGACCAAGGGCTGCTGAAGCAGCTGGTGGCTTTAGGAGACTAACCTCAAACCAGCTGGGCCTCCAAGGTATTTTTGAGCAGAGCCTGCCCAGTTTGTGGGGGTAGGTAGCACCTGTTGTGTGACATGTGCCCAGTCTCCCCCAGAGCAACCCTGGGCTACTGGCCATGCTGAGACACCACGCCCCAGCCTCGCCTCTGGCGTGTACCGGCCCTAGTGTTACCAGTGGTGTGGGTTACACAGGGGTCTCTGCAGAAATAAACATGAACTCACCTCGAGGTGAAATCTGAAATGCCCTCTGAGTTCCCTCCCCTTGCAGGAATGGGTGGGAGAGCAGCTTTGTGGGGACAGGGTCCCAGTACACTGGTCTTTCTGGTTTGAGTGGAGCTGGTGATGATCCTGGCCCTCTGAGGTCATCATGGTGACACGTGGGCCAAAGCCCACTGTGATGCAGAGGGAGTCCCAGGTCTGGCTGGATTGGGGTTTACTCTCATTGTGCCCCAGGGACTCGGGGTCCACCCTCACTGCACCTCAGGGAAGAGCATGGGGCCCTGATCTGCTTCCTTGTCCCTCCCTTGGAGACCAGCCCAGGCGCTGCCCTTTGGGGAAATTTCCTGAGACTGAAGGCTGGATGTTCCATCTGATCCTCAGCAACCATGGTGCCCTTGACACATTTCCCTAAAAGCCAAGAGCCAAAGAAAGGCTGAGGCCCTGCTGCTCTCACCAACAGCTGCTCCTCCTCTGTGGTGTGAACTGAACGAGGCCCCTGTGATGGTTCAGTGGTAAAGAACCTGTCTGCAGTGCAGGAAACGCAGGTTTGATCCCTGGGTCAGGAAGATCCCCTGGAGGAAGAAATGGCAACCCACTCCAGTATTCTTGCCTGGGAAATCCCATGGACAGAGGAGCCTGGTGGGCTACAGTCCATGGGGTCGCGAAAGAGTCAGACGCAACTTAGTGACTAAACACCAACCTGTAGCCAATGCCGGACGGGAGGTGTCTGGAACCCATGTCCCTATAAGAGAGAACCTGTAAGGGTGTGCAGCTCCCTGGCTGTGACTGGGGAAAGGAGCCCTGTGGCTTAGGGGTTGCACGCAGAGGCCCAAATGAAACACACCTGCAGGTCATAAATCTTTTATTCGGAGTTTCAAGTATGTGTAAGTGTCCGTGATGACACATGGCGATCGGTGAGCATCTTCCTCACCCAGAACCCTGGTTCTAGCACCGTTGAATCAATTACCCACAGAATTAGAAGGACAGACAGAGGAGTCACTTACACAGGTGGGCTGGTTTTTCTTTTGAGCTCTACGTTCAAAGGCCCAGATGCCTGATACGAAATGCCACTAAATTACTTTGTGTTTCAAAGTCTGTGAAAATAGAATATAATTATAGTATCTTGAAAAATAGGAGGACACAGGGGTGTAGGTGTCTGGGGACAAGAGAAGCACCATCTCTGAGCTCACTGGATCAGAAGAGGGGTGGCAGCATTACTTATATGTGTGACTAGAATAAACAGAGTAGAGGCAGTTCATTTAACTGGAAGAGAAGTCTAGATATTCAAGTTGGCTGGAAGCAACCTAAGAGGTGGAGAAGTGGGATTCAGCCTGACCTCCTTGGGTTGCTAACCCATGTTGCCAACTTGTAACTTGAGAAGAAAATGGCCCCATGTTATCTGCGATGAGCCAGGCAGGTGGTGAGGCTCGGAGTGGACCACGCCTTGGATGGGACAAACAGCCGACCACCTGTGCACCTGCGGTCCTGGGCAGGATGGCTCTTGGTCGGCGCTGCTCCCCACCGCCCCGTGGACGAGCCCCAGCCCCAGAGGCTGTCCCAGGCTGCGGGTGTCAGGAACACGCCTTCCTTGCCTTCCTCCTGAGCTTGGCCGGGGGCTGCAGGGGGTCGAGACGGGCGGGGCTGGGCTGGATGAGAGGGAGCAGGGTGCTATCCGGTCAGACTGCAGTTGCTGGGGGAGATGCCCGTGGCCCGAAGGCAGGAGGTGACCACGCCGCCACTTTACCGCGTAGAGACCTGGTTATTTATGAGTCCACTGAAGTGCTCAAACTTTTTTTCCGTCTCTTCACTGAAGGAACCACCTGGGGGAACAGGCATCAGAGAGACAGTGTTGGGTAAACCAGATGCACAGGTCTTCCCGCAGGGCTGGCGCCACCCCACCCTCCCCAGGCGGCCTGCAGGGGCCACCTGTGTGTGATGCCAGAAGGGCAGTGGCAGGTGCTGGCCATCTGTAGGGCCAGGCTCAAATCAGCTGCCCTGGCAGAGACAGCTGAAGGAGTGACTTAATCTAGTGCCGGTAGTTTCGCTTCCACTGAGAGCGAGGCCATCACCTTGCCAGTGGAGAAGAAAGCCCAGCCTCCCCTTTTGGAACTCAGGTTGTATAATGCAGGGAAAAGCTTCTTCATTGGTGGCCAGAAGCCACAGTGGTTCACTAGCTTCTAGAGCTCGACAGGAAAACGACAGAGACCACAAATTGCCGACGCCCACATTTTTGCGGTCTCACGCATAATGAGGTGGCGGCCTCAGCTCCACCAGCCCTTAAATAGCTTTGGGGTCTGTGCTGGGCCAGCCCATTTCTGTCCCATTCTCTTGCCTCAGCCAAAGCTGGCTCTGAAAACTCCATCTTCATCCAGGCCTGTGTGTTCACCATGTCCTTCCTGTGTGTGGAAGCGCGAGACTGGCCCCACTCCCCAAGGTCTTTACCCAACTTAGGAAGGCGCTCTGTTTCCTGGAGAAAGTGGCGCAGCTCGCACCTGTCTCCTGGAGGTGGGTTGAGGCGTGGGAGGACCTGGCCAGCCTGAGGAGGGGCAGCCCTGGGGTGCAGTGCTGCCCAGCAGGGCCCCGGGGCCTTACCTATGTGACAGTTGTACATCCAGATGCGGTGGCCATCATACCGGGTCCTGCATTTCATGATGTTGTTGGTGTAGTCAGATTCCGCCACCTCATAGTTGGGATTGATGACAACCTGGGGGAGAGTGAGGTCAGAGGGGGTCCTGCCTCGGCCACCCTTCATCCTAGGCCCGGCTGTGATGCTGAGACCAGGCCTGCCTCCAGAGCCGGGCTGAGCTCACGAGACAGAGCAAGCATGGCCGGTGTTGTGTTCTCAGAGCAGAGGGGAGGGTGCAGGACTGGTCAGAGGTGAGGCCAGGGAGGCAGAGGGGAGACCTGGAGGAGACCTCCATGCACTTCACACACACACACCCACACTCCTACCAAGAGTAGCCTTCAGATGCGGGCAAGGGATAGTTACCAAGTCTGGGCTGGACATGTATATACTTAAAATGGATAACCAACAAGGACTTACTGTACACCACAGGGAACTCTGCTCAATGTTATGTGGCAGCCTGGCTGAGATGGGGGTTTGGGGGGTGAATGGATACGTGGATATGTTTGGTTGAGTTCCTTCACTGTTCAGCTGAAACTAACACAACACTGTTTGTTAATTGGCTATACTCCAGTACAAGAAGGGCATGAAAACCCACTCTAGTATTCTTGCCTGGAGAATCCCCGTGGTCACAGGAGCCTGGCGGGGTACAGTCCATGGGGTCGCAAAGAGTCGGACACAACTGAGCAACTAACCACAGCACAGCACATACCCCAATAAAGAATAAAAGTTTTTTTTTTAAATATTGTTAATCACTCAGTCATGTCCAACTCTTTGTGACCCCATGGATTGAAGCCCACCAGGCTCCTCTGTCCATGGGATTCTCCAGGCAAAAATACTGGAGTAGGGAGCCATTTCCTTTTCCAGGGGATTTTCCCAACCCAGGCATGCCTTCAAAAAGGGGTTACCCTCTCCTGGGTGCCAGAAAGGTGTGAGGTTAGTAGAGAAGCAGGAGCTGAGGCCTGGGGAGGCCACGAAACAGCTGCTGAAAGAGCGAGAAGGGAGCCGGGGAGCAGGACTTGCTGGGAGGGCATGGGGACCAGGACTGGATGCTGTGGGGAGTCAGAGGGGGCTGCCCTGGGCACTGGAGATGACACTGCTCCTGGCAGCATGACATTAGACACAACCCTCTGTTCTCTGGGTCTGGGTTTGCTCTAGGGGGTCCCCAAACCCTTTCTGCTCACCAGGGCAGGTTTCCCCCTTGTACCCCTTCCTCTGTGTCATCCCAGGTAAGACGGCAGCACCCAGAGGAGCAGGAGCAGGAGAGACCATTCTTTTGAGGGGGCTTCTGGGATTGGTCAGTCCTAAAGGAGATCAACCAATCAGTCCCAAAGGGGATCAATCAGTCAGTCCTAAAGGAGATCAAACCAGTTAGTCCTAAAAGAGATCAAACCAGTCAGTCCAAAAGGAGATCAAACCAGTCAGTCCTAAAGGAGATCAACCCGGAATATTCATTGCAATGACTGATGCTGAAGTTAAAGCTCCAATACTTTGGCCACTTGACTTACAGGGCTGACTCATTAGAAAGGACCCTGAAGGCGGGAGGAGAAGGGGATGACAGAGGATGAGATGGTTGGATGGCATCACCAAATCAATGGACATGAACTTGGGCAAACTCCAGGAGATAGTGAGGGACTGGGAGGCCTGGCATGCTACAGTTCACTGGGACGCAAAGAGTTGGACACAACTTGGCAACTGAACAACAAAAACAACTGGGAGCAGACAGAAAAGATATTTAGTGGTGAGGCGCCCAGAGGAGGAATTGAAGGAATGGGAAGGTGAAGACGGAAGCTAGGCCTGGGGCTGTGGGCGAAAGTGTGGAGGACACAGATGAGGCTTTCCCCAAGGGTCCTGCCACATCTGGAAGGGCTGAGACCCCAAGGAGGCAAGGGGGACAGGGCTGCCTATGGTCAGTGTGATGGGAGAGGGACAGCCTGTTGGTTAAGGTGCATGCTATAGGCTTGGGGCCCTCAGAACCTCTCCCTCCAGGACTGAGAGTCAGACCATAAAGAAGGTTGAGGGCTGAAGAATTGATGCTTTTGAACTGTGGTACTGGAGAAGACTCTTGAGAGTCCCTTAGACAGCAAGGGGATAAAACCAGTCAGTCCTAAAGGAAATCAACCCTGAATATTCATTGGAAGGACTGATGCTGAAGCTGAAGCTCCAATACCTTGGCCATCAGATGCAAAGAACCAACTCATTGGAAAAGCCCCTGATGCTGGGAAACATTGAGGGCAGGAGAAAGGGATGAGAGGATGAGATGGTTGGATGGCATCACCAACTCAATGGACATGAGTCTGAGCAAACTCTGGGAGATAGTGAAGGACAGGGAAGTCTGGTGTGCTGCAGTCCATGGGGTCACAAAGGGTCGGACATGACTTAGTGACTGAACAGTAACAACAGTGACCCTTTAGCAAGCTGGCTGGGCCTGCCAGAGCTGTTGCGGGAAACAGGTCAGTGGGGGTTTCCAGCCCTGAGTCTAGCTGGTGCAGCATTCTGGGGGCTCTATGTTATGTCCTGTGGTGACTCTGTCTCTCTAGGTAAGGCTGGAAAATGTCCTGCTCTGGTGTGGCCTTACTTTGATCTGTTTTCTGCTTGACAACCTTTGATGTGCCATGTCCCAGCCCATGCGTGGCTCACAGCCCAGGACAGACAAACCCCCTGCACTAAGATCCAGGCAGCCCTTTGCTCACAGATAGTCATGTCCCCAGCATGGGTCCCTGCAGAGTGACCCTGAGGGCAGTGGGGACTATTAGGGCCCGTTTGACCTACTCAGGTGCAAGGGTGAAAGCTGAAATGGTCTCCACAGTTCTATCAGACTCATTCATATGTAGAGTCCTCAGTCTCTTGGGGTATCTGCGGGCAGTGGCTTTAGTTCCTTAGACAGGAAATCTGCTGTGGTTTACAACAGCCAACGTGTGGAGGCAACCTAAGAATCCATCAACAGATAAATGGATAAAGATGTGATGTATATGTATGTATACACACAATGGAATACTCAACCAGGAAAAAAAAATGAAATTTTGCCATTTGCTATAACATGAATGGACTGGAGGGTATTATGCTTAGTGAAATAAGTCAGAGAAAGAAAAATACTGCATATTATTACATATATATGCAATCTAAAAAACAAAACAAGCTAGTGAATGTAACAAAAAAGAAGCAGATTCACAGATATAGAGAATAAGCTAGTGGTCACCAGTGGGGAGAGGGAAATGGGGAGAGGCAAGATAGGGGTACAAACTACTATGCATGAAATAAACTATAAGGATATACTGCACAGCACAGAGAATTAAGCCAATACTTTCTAATAACTATAAATGGAGTATAATCTAGAAAAATTTTGAATTGCTATGTTGGACACCTGAAACTAATACTGTCATTATACCTCAATTTTTAAAAACTTAAAAAAACAACACAAACAAAATAAATAAAGTGGTAGTGGCAGCTTTGTGTTGAAAAACAAAAAAAATCTGCTGTGGATCCAGGCAATGGTGGGAATTAGGGATCTAATAACCCTGCGAACCCTGCCTCTGAGCCTCTGTGCACTGGCCTCTTGGGCTGGAATGCCACCCCCTCCTCAAGCCAGCTTTCTCCTATTTCTGCAGCATTGCTGGGGCCTGCCCCTGGGTCCACATGGAAATGGAGAGGGCCAGTACTCCCAGGCCAGGACTCTTGCAAATCTAAAGCTCCACGTCCATCCCAAGGGAAGATGCCCTGGCCTGTGAAGTGCGGGTGATGATAATGCCCATCCCTGGGGGATTACATGAGACTATGGGTTCACAGGGTGTGGGCAGGATCTTCAGTGTACAAGTACGTTCATGCTCAGTTGTGTGAATCTCTTTGTGACCTCCTGGACTGTAGTCCACCAGGCTCCTCTGTCTATGGAATCTTTCCAGACAAGAATACTGGAGTAGGTTGCCATTTCCTACTCCAGAGGATCTTCCTAACCCAGGGATCGAACCCACATCTCTTGCATCTCTTGCATTGGCAGGCAGATTCTTTACCACTAGGCCATCTGGGAAGCCCTTTAATGAGTCACAGTTATTAAACAGACATTATCAAAATACATGACGCTACACATTCCCCTTGCAAAAGGGATCGCAGACCTCAAACATAAATGAGTACGTGTACAGAGACATGGATATTCCATTCTTTAAATAAAGAGCACTCTGCTCTTTGCTTGGGCCTCTCCAAGTCTGCGGTTCTGGGCTTGTGGGTGGAAAAGTGCTTGGCTGTCTGATTACCAGTCTCAAACTGACCAGGAAACTTTCAGAGCCCCTCTGTGGTCACTTCCCTGCAGGTGATGGTTCCTCCCAGGACTGTCTATAAAGTGGGGACTATGGTCAGGCCCTGGGCTGGCTGAATGCCCTCCTAGGAATGCTTTCAAGACAAAATGACACATTTCTGGTCACCCAAGCATAAAGCTTGAAAGCAAGATGGGTGGGGATGTGGGAAAAATAAGGTGAAACGAAGTCTCCACAGGCAGGAGTGTGCCTGTGTACCTGAAGAGGAGACATTGGGGATATGGTGACCCTGGGTTCCCCCACCAGTCTGGGCCCTGGCTGGGGCCTGCAGCTATTTGCAGGAAGGTGGGAGGCCAATGCATCTCAGGGTGGCCCTTCCCCTGGACAGAGTACGTAGAAGCCCTGGGAAGTCATTGCACAAATAGTCACAGGAGAGGCTGGCTCTGGCACCTAACAATCTACCATTATAGGTTTATTTCTTTGCATTGAACACTGCCCCCTCTGCAGATCCTCTTCTATGAGGCAAACATTTCTGGGAGAGGCAAGTCACAGACATTTGTGAGTGAATGGCTCTTTGTACGATTGCTTTTAGCCCTGATGGCACAGGCCAAGACAGCGTGAGGGAGGGCACTGGGAGAAACCACAGTGGAGGTGCAGGTACAGCTCCAAAGACACGAGAAATGTAGGCTGCCTTAGAGTCTGCGCAGATTCCTAGCCTGAGGACCAAATCTAGCCTGCAGAAGCCCTTTGATTTGCAAGGACCAGGTGCAGGACTTGGTGCCCTTTAGACAGTCCAGCCTTCATGCCTGTATTTTCTGCCTGGGCACCATCCGAAGGAGGCTGCCTACCCATCTGCTCAGGCAGAGACCCCTCCTCCCATCAGCGGGGGCCTGGAGCCCCTTGCTCCCCTCACCTGGAACAGGTAGTCTCCAGGAGGCACGTCTGTGATGTCGACCCACTGGCAGTCAATGTCGTGACGGTACATGTCCCAGCAGCCCATGGTGATGCCCTGTTCACCAAAGTTGGCGCACTCGTAACTCTTCTGGATGTCTGCATGTGGGGACAAAGGGAAGCCCAGTCACCAGGCACCCGTGGTCTCTCCGCCGCCCTCCCCACAAAGGCCCCCAAGCAGCCTGCTAGGTGGGGGACATCCCCAGACCCTACCCTCAGCATCTCTCCCTTCTCCAGGCCCACAGCCTTGGCTGCCTCTGGGCTTGGCAGCCCATCCCCACTCTGCCCTGCTTTTGGTAGAATCCTCCCTCAATTCCCTATCCACATCCCACTGCATCCTCCTCCACGAAGCCTTCCTGGCCACTCTGGCCCACCCTGGCCTTTCTGAGGAATATCAGCCTGGGAATGAAGTGTGTATTATTCTGGGTAAATTATGATGTTTATTGCTGAGCCTGATGTGGGGTCATCTGGTCTACCCGAGAACATCAGCTCTTGGATATGGTCTTGGTCTGACCCATCTCTTTGAACCATCCTGGGTTGGCCCCTTGTGTGGCACATAGTAGGTGCTCAAAACCCATCTGCTGGGTGATGGTGATTTCATGATATGCTAGGGGCCACATCAACCACTGACAATTAGCACCCATTTACTGAGAATCTGCCGAGTCTGGGCGCTACTCTAAGCCCCAGCTATACTGAGAAGAGTCATGTGTCTCCTCTTAAGAGAGCCCAGTCAGGCCAGGATGGCAGGTGGGCCCACAGTGGTCACCATGCAGGTATGGAAGCGACTGGGGGTGTGAGTGGGGTGCTGCCTCTGCCTGGGGGTAGTCAAGAGAGTCTGGGAACCTCAAAGTGGGGCTTTGAGCTTGAACTGGAAGGTAAGAACCTGTGGGGCTTGTGTATCTGTGTTGGACACACAGAGAAAGTGAGGCAGCCAGAGCGGGAGGGGACTGCATGTCAGGTTCAAGGGTTTGAGCCTTTCTGTGGAGACCCACCAGTGGACCCACTGGACCCACCAGTGCCCGTCAGCATGACTCTGGGGACCCAGTGCCTTTATAGCCAGGCCTTGCCCACCCCACCCCCCAGCCCCAGTGGTAGTCATGAGGTCCCCAGTGAGGAAGGTCCTGTGGGGAGTCAGCAGGGGCCAGGGTGACACAGAGTCCCTAGCCAGGCCTGGGATCCTGGCTGAATGAGCACACACGGGAGCATTTGAGTCCCTCAGAATCTCCCCAGCCTGCCCTGTCCCCCGAATACCTCCTTCACATTCTGTGTCCTCCAAGCAGAAGCTAGCTTTGTGGCCCTCTGCCACCTTGGTGCCATTGAGGTTCAGCAGGTCGTAGTGGGTGAACACCTCCATGCTGTGGTAGTGCCTGGGGGCGAGAGGTGGGCCTGGATGTCAGTTTCTGGATGTCATCACAGCTGGATGGCCAGCTGGCCATTCCCCTCCAGGGATATCTCAAGCAGAGCAGCGTGGTCCAAAGTGGTGGTGGAGGGAGAAAAGTGGGCAGTGGACAGGGCATTATGAGATGGGAGATGGGACAGAAGCCAGGAATCGTGGTGCTTCCGTGGGCTCTGGAGGGGGACAACCCACTACCTTCCCAAGCCTCAGTTTTTTCATCTGCTAAATGGGAATAATAATGTAATGCATGGGATGCTATGGGAATTAATCAGATAAACTGATGAACAGGGGGCTCAGCATCAATAAGCTCAATAAATTAGGATATATTTAGTAAAAGGATGTAGTACCCTCCAGAGCCCTAATGTGGGTGTCACAGCTCATTCTTACTTGGGCACTTTTTGCAGATGAATTTAAGTCACTCTTCGATGTCTTTCAGCTCAGTTCAGTCGCTCAGTCGTGTCCGACTCTTTGCGACCCCATGAACCGCAGCACACCAGGTCTCCCTGTCCATGACCAACTCCCGGAGTTTGGGTAGACCCTAACCCTAACCCATGTCCATCGAGTCGGTGATGCCATCCAGCCATCTCATCCTTTGTCATCCCCTTCTCCTCCTGCCCCCAATCCTTCCCAGCATTAGGGTCTTTTCCAATGAGTCAACTCTTCTCATGAAGTGGCCAAAGTATTGGAGTTTCTCTTTAGAAGACATTTAAAGTGGGAGCATGGTCGGGAGGCAAACAGAATGAAGAGGGGAAGAAGGGGTGGGAAGAGCAGGCACTGATGAGCAGGGCACACATGTGTCCCAAACTAGGTGATGGAAGCAGAAACCTGTGCTCCTGGCATCAAGAAAATTTTTTTTAAAAAGAGGTGGGAAAAGGGGCTTTGAGACCCTGTGGGAGGGAGAGGGTGACTGGCACGTCCTGTAGAAGGGAGCAGAGAGGGAAGAGAGATTGTGCACCCTGAGCATCCCGGCTCTTGCCCCAGATGAGCATTTACCTAATGGGGTCCCATTTCATCACTTGGGAAGAACTAAGAACAGATGCAGGTTCTTGGAAAGGCCTGTGTTTGGTGCAGAATAACATGGGAAACATGGCTTCCGAGGGGCCTTCCTGAGGGGCTGGGTGCCAAGCCCATCCCAAGCTGCTACACATCTTATCACAAATGGCTGCAAGTATTCACACTCGCTTGCCTCTCATTTCAGGAACATTTGGAAAATGGGGGAAGGTACAAGGTACCAAGGTTTGGGGAAGAGAATCATGTGTTGTTTCCCTGTGACCTGAGTTCCCTCCTCAGGAAAGATGGAATGACAGCATGACCCCCTGTCAGGGGTTCTGTAAAGATGAACTAGGAGACAGACTTCCCTGGGTGGGACCAGAGGCTAAGACTCCGCCTTCCAGTGCAAGGGGTGCAGGTTCGATCCTGCTCAGGGAGCTAAGATCCCACAGGCCTCGGCCAAAAAACCAAAACAGAAGCAATATGGTAACAAATTCAATAAAGACTTTAAAAAAATAAATAAAAGTAAACTATTAATGGGAAAAAAAACGTGGATTAGGAGAAGTCACAGAAATGCCTAACACGGGGCTTGAGACAGAGAACACTCAGTACCTGTCCACCCTCTCCTTACCGCTACTACTCCCAGGAGTGATGGAGTTGTGTTTTGTTACTATCAACACAGCTGCCATTGCTACGGTGTGTGTGTGTATTAGTTACTCAGTCATGTCTGCCTCCTTGTGACTCTATGGACTGTAGCCTGCCAGGCCTCTGTCCATGGGATTCTCCAGGCCAGAATACTGGAGAGGGCTGCCATTCCCTTCTCCAGGGGACCCATTGCTATGATTATTTCCTGGCCAACAGCAGCTTCCTCACTGCCCCCCACCCCACCCCCAGCCTTAGGTGTTTGCCCTCAGGCTCTCTCAGCTAGATGGGAACAGAAGAGGACAGAGAGAAAAGGAAAATTAAAAGGACAACTTTTCAGAGAGGAAATGAGAGGCTCTTTTCCCTTCTTCCTGAATTGGGCTGGTACTATAAATAACGTCAGAAGTTCCTAACTTGGGCTTTTCCAAGGTCACTCGGGTTCCTGGGTAAAAGGATGCTGAGCCAGGGGCCCATGGGGAACAGTCACAAGGATGCATTCTGTGGCAGTTGAAGGAATGACTCTGAAAGAGTCTATTTTGGCTTCTTGAAGGAGCAAGATGAGACACGAGGTCTGACTCATTGCCTAAAACATGTCTGCCTCTTTCAGAGAGGGGTTTATGTTGCTATGTTTACTGGCTGGAAAGACTGAAGAGGAATAGGTTTATGTTCCGCTGTCTAAACAAAATGCAGACGGAGCCCACAGACAGACTCTTGTAAGGCTGACCTTCTCCTGCTGCCCCTGCTTCCTGCAGACTTGATTTAAGAGTCTTCCCCGGCTCTTCGTTTTTTCCCCTGTAGACAAGGGGAGGGATGCAGCTGGCTGGAGATTCATGATGCTAGCTAGCTGTGGTCCGGAAGCCTCTGTGCTTTACTGCTGGGGCGTGTGTGGATATCACCTCCAGGGCCACCTCTCACTCCTAGCCGGCTGGTTGGAGAGCCCAGGGGCACCCACCCTTCACCACCCACACTTGCACCTCAGGAGATTCAGATTGAGGCTGCTGGGAAGGAAGGAGGAAGCATCTGGTGATCCAGGGACATTTCCTCATTTCAGGCTGAGCATCCTGATCTTCAGAGGTCTAAGAGGTAGCCTGACCCATGGGATAAAGACAGGGAAACGCCAGTTTGCAAAGAGATTCAGGAAGTCTAGGCAGGAGAGAAGACTAGATATTAGATCACTGGTGGCCGGTGGAGGTCATTGTAACTTGGAGGAGAGGAAGGGTGATCTTCCACCGTGAGACTAAGAGCAAGGTACACTAGGACACGGCACCAGCAGAGGCACAAGGCTCTGGGTGAACATGTGGACGACAGACAAAGCTAGTCCAGAACAAGAAGGGAGGTTTGGGTATGTTCTTTGTTACCCTAGGTCATCTTGGGCCCAAATAAGACTTTCTATCTGAGCATCAGTGCATATTACAGAGATGCTTCACTCTTCGTCCTTTCTCACATCAGCCGTGTGTCCCCGATGCCTCCAGGATGAACAGTCCTGGCTGGCGCTCAGTTGTGGATCGGAAGATGCTCCCATTCCCATTTCAGAGTACGTGGGGGCGTGTTTCAACCTCAGGAGGTGCTGCCAGAAAGGGCAGGAGTCCTTCTGCTCTCTCGGCCTTGCCCTTCCCCACCTGTTAGGCGGTCCTTGGGTGGAACAAAGCCCCCTGGATGTGATAAAGGCCTCAATTTGGCTCACCAAGGCCGCACTGAATCTGCAGGGCTTTGACCCAAAACACTGGCTGCTCTGCACATGGTGGGGGCGGAATGAACGGAAGTCCCACCTTTTGTAGCCGGGCCACCCCTGATCAGAAGGTCTGGCACCTGTGTTGGATATATATTTCCCTGCCATCTCCAGCTCCCAGCTCCCCTCCAGGGCTTTCCTGAGGTAGGGGGCAAGGCAAGATGCTGCACCCTGCGACACAGCAGGGCTGAGAACCAGGAGCGACAAGGCTGCTCTGTGACGTCATGTGCCAGGTGAGCAATGCGGCCCACTACCTGGGGCGCAAGAAGCAGGAAGGGGACCCCCATCAGGATCATCAGTCAAGGGCTGTGTCAATGAGAGAGAATGGCTCAGGGCATTTCCCTTTAGGCTGGCTCGTGAGGAGGCTCTCAGAGGGTTCAGTCTCTGTGCTTCACTTGTGTGTGCGTGCTCAGTTGCTAAGTTGTGTCCAACTCTTCATGACCCTATGAACTGTAGCCCGCCAGGCTCCTCTGTCCATGGGATCTCCAGGCAAGAACACTGGAGTGGGTTGCCATTTCCTTCTCCAGGGGATCTTCCTGACCCAGGGATTAAGCCCAGGTCTCCTGCATTACCTGCACTGGCAGGCGGGTTCTTCACGGCTTTGCCACCTGGAAGTCCCTGTGGTGTTTCATCTTAGCACTTTCAAAAACTGTACCTCTGTTCCTCATCACAGCATGGGTTAAATTGGGAGTGACCATTTTGCAGAACCAGGCTAACCTGAGCCAGAGTTATCAACTTTGACGTCACAGATGGGCTTCAGCATCTGTAAATCTGCTGAAACAGGCTGTAAAATCCAGAAACAATGTTTTTGAGTGGAGGATGGGTCAACTCTCATCATGCTCCCAAAGCAACCCAACACAGAGATTAGGGGCCAGGAGTCCTGTTGAAGGTCCTCCCACAGGGCCTGGAGAAGCTCCCCCAGAGCTCTGGAGGCCAATGGTGGGGAGTTTCTTACACTCCCTGGGGTCTTGTGGTCAGAGGTTCTCAGCCACAGTCCAGGAGGGCAAGGCTGAAGGGACATATGCTTAGCCAGTATGATCTTTCCCACCCATTCCTTCCAAACCATTGATTGCAACATCTGTAAACAAAGAAAGGAAACAGAACACAGGAAAAGCAGGGTTTGGGGAGGGGAGGTCAGGGTGGCTTGGAGCTCCAGATCAGAAGAAACACTTCCATGAGGTCGCCATGTGTATTCTTAGAGAAGAAACCATTCCTTGGAGAGCAAGCCTATGTCACAGGGAGAGCCCTACGTGTGATGTCTGGGTGGAGCACCATATACGGGGCAGAGACGCAATTACCTTCTACTTATAGATCTGAAGGGCAGGGCTTCCGCCATGTATTCTCGGAAGGAAGACAGGCACCCATATGTCAGGGCTTTAATTTTACTCTCTGACTCCCTCCCTGCAGAAGACCTCCATGCTTCTATATAAAGACCCCAAACTTCTTTGGCTAATTAGGACTTTAAGGACACACCAAGAGTAATTGCAGTTGACCTTTAAACAATGCAGAGGTTAGGGGCACTGACCTCTGCACAGTTGAAAATCCAAGAACTGCTATCTCAGCCTCAGAAACAAAGGAGCTCAGAAATGACTCACCCGAGGGCAGGAAACTGAAACTGCTTGGATAGAATCAGGACACAAGCAGCACTAATTCTTTTGATTCCATGTATTGTGACCTCTAATCAAACACAAACTTTTATCCACAAGGAGTTAACTTAAAAGCTGTAAAATAAAAATATGTAGAGGTACTATGTTAACTGGAAAAAAAAACCCAAGTATAAATGGACCCATGCATTTCAAATCCATGTTGTTCAAGGGTCAACTACATAAAGGAATATTAGCACCCCTGAGTTCTATCACAGTCCTTTCTTTCTTTCTTTCTTTTTTTTTTTTGATATGGACCATTTTTGACCAGATTATTAAATCTGTTATAATAATGCTTCTGTTTTATGTTGTGGTTTTCTGGCCATGAGGCATGTAGGGTCTTAGCTCCCTGACCAGGGATTGAACCTGCAACCCCCTGCATTGGAAGGTGAAGTCTTCACCACTGGGCCGCCAGGGAAGTTCAACTTGTCCTTTCTTTTGAACTGTATTGAACAACTCTATCCCTAAACAGTTTCAAATGTGACTAGGCCATAAATTACGACATGAAAAAGCAGCCCAACAGATTTGTGATGAAGACTAGGGGAAAGACAGGAAAGGGTTAGTCGCTCAGTCATGTCTAACTCTTTGCGACCCCATGGACTGTACCAGGCTCCTCTATGCATGGGACTCTCCAGACAAGAATACTGGAATAGGTTGCCATTTCCATCTCCAGGGGATCTTTCTGACCCAGGAATGGAACCCAGATCTCCTGCATCACAGGCAGATTTTTTTACTCTCTGAGCCACAAGGGATGCCCTTCTGAAGACTGGGGGAGGTACCAGGAAGGGCACATAACTGGGAGTCAGGCAGGCCCCAGTCAGGACCCCCATTCCCAAACTTCATCCTGGACAAGTCATGTGAATGCAGAGCCTTGGCTTCTTGATTCAGAAAAACGAGGGTACCCTGCCTGGTACCTTTTTCTACCAATTTTAGTTCTTGCGTCCCTAACAATGATCATCACTGGAAGGACACCTAGAGGTCAGCCAGACCGGGGCCTTTCAGACTTATGGCACACAATCTTTTGGGGACCTGTTAACGTGCTTACACAATCGTCAGTCTCCCACGGGCCCTGGATTTGGCACTGACTGCAGATGCTGCTAGCCCTCGTGGGGACCTGGTGCAAAACTCTTGTAGGCATGGGAATTTGAGCACGGAGACCCTGCACTCCCGCTGGGCCCAAGTCTGTGGTCCCTCGGGGAAGGGCTGGGAAGGTGGCTGCGGTGTTGAATGGCAGGGGCCTCCCTCTCTTCATTTTCAAAACTGCTCACTCTGTTCCCTCTACCTGCCCAACTCAGGTCTGAGCAGGAAAATGAGAGCAAGCAGCAACAGACAGAGAGTTCTGGATTAGGGTGGGAATCAAGCGAAGGAACAAAAAGAAGGAGGTGGGGAGCACAGGGATGTGAAAGGCAAGGCTTCTGTTGGCTCCAGCTTAGGCCAGTGCTGGGGCTGTGATCTGCTCTCGTCCAGGAATTTATATAGCACTGGGAACAGAGCCACAAACAGGGTGGAAAGGGACAGTGGGGGTCCCAGCTGATGTGGCCCAGATGGCCTGACAACACACAGCTGGTTAGAAACATGTCTAGGTTGAGAGACCAGGTCTCATGACTCCTGGGCCTAGAACTTGTGTCTCCACATTCACCATCTTCCTAGAGATATTCAACATGTATAACATACTGATATTTAAAACAACTCACATGCCATAAGTAGAGAGACTGCATGCTGCAACTAGAGAAGCCTGGGCACCACAACGCAGATGCAGTACAGCCAAAAATAAAGATAAAGTAGAGTAGACTAGAATAAAATATATTTCTCCATGAACTCAGCATCCAACACCGACAGCACCTTAAGCTCCCTGCAGAGCATGAATTTGCTGAGAACATACCTGAAACTATTGACTGAAGGTTAATGGAGGGGTACTGGGCTCTCAAAATGAAGTTTGTTTCTGAATGCTAGAGGTGTCAGGGGCAAGAAAAAGAGCAGTCTTGGAGAGGGTGAGGTGGGCCAGGGCCTCAGGGAGGGGAGAACGCTGTCTGCAAATGTAAAGGAGCCCTCCAGCTAGGGGGGCCCTGCCCTCAGGACCATCTGGCCATTCGTCTGTGTCTAAGTGGCCCTGTGACATCTGGGCCCACCGGGTTGGCAGGCTGGGGCAGGGAAGGATGGCTCACCTGTGGCAGTCATGCCAGATCCAGGCATGGCGCCCATTCTTAGGTCGGAAGTCCGACTGGCCATTGTTGTGGATCTGGGAGGAGAAGCGCAGGAGCCGCCGGTAGCCCGTTGTGGGGTTGGTCTGGGTGGCAGAGGCCGAGAGGCAGTTCTCCTCCATGGCACACTGCAGCATGAACATGGGCCGATCCTCCAGGTAGGTGGTCTGCTGCACAATCTCTGCATTGAGGACCAGGTCAGGGGCGGCTGGGAGCGGGGCAGACACAGAGTTCAGACAAGGCCAGAGACCCCACGCCCCTTCCCACCTAGGTTTCCTCTGATTCCCGAGCAGTGACTGGCCTGCATCCCTGCCGAGCGTCTGGAACTGGCTCTCATGGTCTCCCCTATCTGTGCCAGGGATTACTATCTCCAACTCCTTCCCCCTTCTCTGAGAGCCCTGCGAGACACCTCTGTGGATCTCAGTGTGCACATGCATGCTTAGTGGTTCAGCCATGTGTGACTCTTTGTCATGTTTGCAAAATATTTCCAGTAGTTCAATCTGGGTAATGGGTCCATGAGGCTTCATTATATTAATATTATTCTATCTCCTTTAGAATAATCTCCTGGAGTAACAGGCAAAGTTGGCCTTGGAGTACAGAATGAAGCAGGGCAAAGGCTAATAGAGTTCTGCCAAGGGAATGTACTGATCATAGCAAGCACTCTCTTCCAACAACATAAGAGAAGACTCTACACATGGACATCATCAGATGGTCAACACTGAAATCAAATTGATTATAGTCTTTGCAGCCAAAGATGGAGAAGTTCTATATAGTCAGCAAAAACAAGACCAGGAACTGACTGTGGCTCAGATCATGAACTTATTACCAAATTCAGACTTAAATTGAAGAAAGTAGGGAAAACCACTAGACCATTCAGGTATGATCTAAATTAAATCCTTAATGATTATACAGTGGAAGTGAGAAATAGATTTAAGGGACTAGATCTGATAGACAGAGTGCCTGATGAACTATGGACGGAGGTTTGTGACATTGTATGGGAGACAGGGATCACGACCATTCCCAAGAAAAAGAAATACAAAAAAGCAAAATGGCTGTCTGAGGAGGCCTTACAAATAGCTTTGAAAAGAAGAGAAGCCAAAAGCAAAGGAGAAAAGGAAAGATATACCCATTTGAATGCAGAGTTCCAAAGAATAGCAAGGAGAGATAAGAAAGCATTCCTCAGGGATCAGTGCAAAGAAATAGAATGGGAAAGACTAAAGATCTCTTCAAGAAAATTAGAGATACCAAGGAAACATTTCATGCAAAGATCGGCTCAATAAAGGACAGAAATGGTATGGACCTAACCGAAGCTGAAGATATTAAGAAGAGGTGGCAAGAATACACAGAAGAACTGTACAAAAAAGATCTTCATGATCCAGATAATTACGATGGTGTGATCACTCACCTAGAGCCAGACATCCTGGAATGTGAAGTCAAGTGGGCCTTAGGAAGCATCACTATGAACAAAGCTAGAGGAGGTGATGGAATTCCAGTTGAGCTATTTCAAATCCTAAAAGGTGATGCTGTGAAAGTGCTGCACTCAATATGTCAGCAAATTTGGAAAGCTCAGCAGTGGCCACAGGACTGGAAAAGGTCAGTTTTCATTCCAATCCCTAAGAAAGGCAATGCCAAAGAATGCTCAAACTACCGCACAATTGCACTCATCTCACACGCTAACAAAGTGATGCTCAAAATTCTCCAAGCCAGGCTTCAGAAATACATGAACTGTGAACTTCCAGATGTTCAAGCTGGTTTTAGAAAAGGCAGAGGAACCAGAGATCAAATTGCCAACATCCGATGGATCATCAAAAAAGCAAGAGAGTTCCAGAAAAACATCTATTTCTGCTTTATTGACTATGCCAAAGCCTTTGCCTGTGTGGATCACAATAAACTGTGAAAAATTCTGAAAGAGATGGGAATACCAGAACACCTAACCTGCCTGTTGAGAAACCTGTATGCAAGTCAGGAAGCAACAGTTAGAACTGGACATGGAACAACATACTGGTTCCAAATAGGAAAAGGAGGACATCAAGGCTGCATATTGTCACCCTGCTTATTTAGCTTATATGCAGAGTACATCATGAGAAACACTGGGCTGGAAGAAGCACAAGCTGGAATCAAAATTGCCGGGAGAAATATCAGTCACCTCAGATATGCAGATGACACCACCCATATGGCAGAAAGAGAGCAAGAACTAAAGAGCCTCTTGAGTGAAAGAGGAGAGTGAAAAAGTTGGCTTAAAGCTCAACATTCAGAAAACTAAGATCATGGCATCTGGTCCCATCACTTCATGGCAAATAGATGGAGAAACAGTGGAAACAGCAGCAGAATTTATTTTGGGGGCTCCAAAATCACTGCAGATGGTGACTGCAGCCATGAAATTAAAAGACATTTGCTCCTTGGAAGAAAAGTTATGATCAACCTAGATAGCATATTAAAAAGCAAAGACATTACTTTGCCAACAAAGGTTGGTCTAGTCTAGGCTATGGTTTTTCCAGTAGTCATGTATGGATGAGAGAGTTAGACTATAAAGAAAGCTGAGCACAGAAGAATTGATGCTTTTGAACTGTGGTATTGGAGAAGACTCTTGAGAGTCCCTTGGACTGCAAGGAGATCCAACTAGTCCATCCTAAAGGAAATCAGTCCTGGGTGTTCATTGGAAGGACTGATGTTGGAGCTGAAACTCCAATACTTTGGCCACCTCATGCGAAGAGCTGACTCATTTGAAAAGACCCCGATGCTGGGAAAGATTGAAGGCGAGAGAAGAAGGGGACGACAGAGGATGAGATGGTTGGATGGCATCACGGACTCAATGGAAATAATTTGAGTAAACTCTGGGAGTTGGTGATGGACAAGGAGGCCTGGCGTGCTGCAGTCCATGGGGTCACAAAGAGTTGGACATGATTGAGTGACTGCACTGAACTGAACTGAACTGAATCTCCTTTAGAGTGGCTTGGGATTTTCCATAATAAAAAACAGACAATAACAATGAATAGGGGCTTCCCTGGTAGCTCAGATGGTAAAGAATCTGCCTGCAATTCAGGAGACCCAGGTTCAATCCCTGGGTTGTGAAGATCCCCTGGAGAAGGGAATGGCAGCCCACTGCATTATTCTTGCCTGCAGAATGCCGTGGGCAGAGGAGCCTGGCAGGCTATAGTCCATGAGGTCACAAAGAGTTGGACACGACAGTGACTAACACTTCCAGCTTCTAACAATGAAATCATGCTACCCAGAGAGAACACTCTTAATACTTTGTTCTGATTCTTCTGGGAATTACAAATATATTTCCCACCATGTGTAATACTGTATGAAGATTTGTACTACATACAATACTGCTTATATTGTATTAGTCTGTTAATGCTGCCTCTCTTAAAACATATCTTGACATATTCCCTTGTTAATAAATATCCATTACAATATTTAATTCATAACCCTAACCTACACTTTGTTTAAACTAATTAACATTGCTTATTAATTTTTGACTGTACTGTGGCTTTGTCGCTGTGTGGGGCTTCTCTAGTTGCAGAGAGTAGGGTCTGCTCTCTAGTTGCAGTTCTCAGGCTGCTCACTAAAGTGGCTTCTCCAGTTGCAGAGAACGGGCTCTAGGTGAGAGGGCTTAGTTGTCTGGTGGCATGTGGGATCTTTCTGGAGCAGGGACTGAACCCATGTCCTCTGCATTGGCAAGTGGATTCTTAACCAGTGGACCACTAGGAAAGGCCTAACCCTTACTTTTATTTATTTACTAATTTTTTCTAACCCTTACATGGGTTGCTTGGAACTTTTCACAGTTAAAATGGTGATAAACATCCTGTAGTAAATCTCTATGTGTAACTTTAATCATTTCTTTAGAATATATTTCTATAAATTGCTGGGGGGCAGGTTGCATACTTTCAAGGCTCTGATATATATCCGGTTCTACCAGTTTCCCCTTGCACTGTTGCTCCACGTGAGAGTTTTCACCCAGGTACCTCTTTTAAAACAAGCTTGACTTATTCAATTAGCACAATGTACATAGCAGGTGTTAAAAAAAATCACCAGTGGTTACAATCTGTGTTTACTAAACAGTTATATTAGAAGGATTAACTTCTTTACCAAAAGATTCACTGTGTCTCTCTTTAAAAGTGAGATTCTACTGAACATTTCTAGTGGACCTCAATTCACAGGAATATAGTATATGAATCACTTATGACAAGACCCAGAGACTTCTCTGGTGGTCCAGTGGCTAAGACCTTGCCTTCCAATGCAAGGGATGTGGGTTCAATCCTTGGTTAAGGAACAAAGACCCAAAGACCCCACATGCCTCGCAGCCAAAAACAAAAACAAAAAAAAACCATAAAATGAAATTACTATTGTAACAAAATCAATAAAGGCTTTTAAAAAAATGATCCACATCAAAAAAAAAAATCTCAAAACAAGCAAACAAACCTTTAAACCTAAGACCCATCCATCTTTTATTTTCTGATGCTTGTAAATTTCTGAGGTGAGTGTCCTTTATGAGCTTTGCTTCCCCATGTTCACCACTGCCTGGAGCAATTCTGCCCTGTCTGGGTCCCCTCCCAGGCTGTGCGTGGAGCCCAGCAGGTTTTCAGGATGCACAACTGCTGGTGCCGAGTGTTGAGTGCACAGTTTAACGAGGGTGTTATGGCCTCTTTTCATGATCTGTACACTAGTCAGTACTCAACGGACAATCCCTTTGCCTTCCTCCGCACTGGTCAGTGGGGTCTCCATCAAGCTCTCTTCTTTCTGAGAGGAGGCCAGCCCTACCTCCATCTCAGGAGTCTCAAGTAACATGGCCTGACTTAGCTGGTAGCCCATTCTCAACACCTGCCATGGAACGAGATTTTGACCTCCCTAATACCCAGAGCATCCCCCAGAAGGTCCTCTGCAGCACACACTCATCCACCCATCTATCAGGTCTGAGAATGAGCACTGTGTTAGGCTCTCGGGACACAGCTAACAAGGCAGACCTTATCTTGGGTTGGCCAAAAAGTTCATTCCAGTTTTTCCTTAAGATAGTATGGAAAAGCTCGAATGAACTTTTTGGCGAGCCCAATATTATGGCAGGAGAGATAGAGCACATATTAATTACTAATTATAACTGTGAGCAGAGCTTAAAGAAGAAATATGGGGTCTGTTGGGAATCAAAGCAGAGGACCCAGTCGAGGGAGAGGGGTTAGGAAAGACTTCCTTGGGGGCAGATGTGTTTTAGTTGTTCTGGGGAAGTGAACAGAAGTTGGCAGGAAGAGCCTTAAGATGCTAGTCTCAGTAGCACATGCCAGGCCCCTGAGGTGTGAAGGACCAAGGTCTGTGAGGTCCGGGCGGCCTGATATGAGGCCGGACAACACACAGCTGTGCCAATCTCCATTTCCACCTAAGTCGTTAGGAAAGCTTGGAACATGCAGCAGCAAGAGCAGGAGACAAGCAGTGACTGGCTTCAGGGAAGGGAAGCAATGGGAGGTCCCAGGAAGGAGTCTCAGAGGCAACAGTGTGTAGAAGATGGACCATAGGATGGGAGGAGGTGAAAGTCCAGAAGGATCTACCATGGGGGCTGTGATGAAGGAGAGAGAGATATGAGGGAGAGCTTGCAGGTTTAGGGTGTAATTGGTTGGATGAGAAAAAAGTAATCACAAAGGGTTGTGCGTGTCTGTCAAGTCACTTCAGTTGTGTCCAACTCTGTGTGACCCTATGGCCTGTAACCCACCAGGCTTCTCTGTCCATGGGATTGTCCAGGCAAGAATACTGGAGTGGGTTGCCATGCCCTTCTCCAGAGGATCTTCCCGATGCAGGGATCAAATCTGGGTCTCCTGCATTGCAGGCAGATTCTTTACTATCTGAGCCACTAGGCAGGCAAAAGGTTGCTAGAATCTATTTTCTCTTTCTAAATAAAGTATGAGGTCAGGTCAGCATTCCTGGCCCCAATGGCTCTTCCTCCCCCTGCAGACTCTGACTGATGCCTTCAGCCCAGGCAGAGGGGTTCTTTGAGCAATAGCCCCATGAAGGTCATTTTTGGTCTGCCGTGAGCATGTGGAGGGCCCTGTTGATCTCATAATTCTTGGTCCTCACAATGAAAAATTCCCCTTTGATCTCAGTATCTAGGATAGTGGGCTTCTCTTGACTCATAGGTTTGTTTCAACCTCATGCATGGTGGTGGTGGTGGTTTAGTTGGTAAGTCGTGTCTGACTCTTGTGATCCTGTGGACTGTAGCCTGTCAGGCTCCTCTGTCCAAGCAATTCTCCAGGCAAGAATACTGGAGTGGGTTGCCATTTCCTTCTCCAGGGGATCTTCCTGACCCAGGAAGTGAACCTGGGTCTCCTGCATTGCAGGCAGATGATTTACCAACTGAGTTATGAGGGAAGCTCAGGCATACTGTGAATTATATTAAAAACCACGTTTCTCTCCTTCCTTTGGCTGGTAGGAAGCTCGCTGTATAATGACAATAGTAAATGTATATGCCTCTATGACAGTAAATGTATGTGCTGCTAGGCTAAGTTGCTTCAGTTGTGTCCAATTCTGTGTGACCCATGGACTGCAGCCTGCCAGGCTCCTCTGTCCATGGGATTCTCCTGGCAAGAATACTGGAATGAATTGCCATGCTCTCCTCCATAGGATCTTCCCAGACCAGGGATGGAACACACACCTTTTACATGTCCTGCATTGAAAGGCAGGTTTTCTTTTTTTTCTTTTTTTTTTTATCACTAGTGCCACCAGGGAAGCCCAGTAAATGTATAGGTCTCTATAATATATAAATTTTTATTAATCTCTATCAGTTCCAGTTTGAGCCACTCTCATTTTGCCAATACCTACTTTTAAAAATTATATATATATATATTCTTTTAAATATTTATTTGATTTGGCTGTACAAGGTCTTAGTTGCAGCATGCAGGATCTTCAGTTGTAGCATGTAGGATCTAGTTTCCTGACCAGGGATCAAATGCAGGATACTAGCTTTGGGAGCACGGAGTCTTAGCCACTGGACCATCAGAGAAGTCTCCCTACATTTTTTAAAATCTGCTTTTATCTTATGCTACCTTGAATTTATTTATGTTTATATTATCTTAGTTTCTTTTTTGATAAATGATATTTTACAAATATAAATAAATTATTAAGCTGAGAAAAGACTCCTGATGAGGGTGAGACCACATCTCTCTGCCTGGGGTTCTGGTAAGGGTGGTACTTTCACTCTTTCCTCTCAGATAGGATACAACAATTTATAATGTCTCCCAGGGAAGCTCACGCTGGGGTTGAGAGTCCTGCTTTACAAGAATTATGAAATGCTGAATGGGTCTAAAAGTGGATGAAGTGACTGAGTTCAAGTTTAATCTCCCTAGTTCTCCATGATGGTAAACAACAGTGCACCATTGTTTTTTAAGTGCTTGCATGTGTTGTTGTCACATTTAATTTCCAGTCTCTAGGAAAAACAACAAAGACTGTGGATCATAGCAGTGAACTAACTTTGCCAAGATCAGCTAATAAACGGTAGGCAATGCCTGGTCTAGAGTCCTTTGGCCAGGCTCAGGGCCTCTCTCACCTCCCAGATCTATCAGGAAATCCTTTGATAAGGCAAGGAGGGTGGGATCCAGAGAATAACACACCCACAAGGCTGTCCACCGGTCCTTTAAGCTTAGAAGGGAACCTACTGAGATGGCCATTCTGAATTCTGGCCAGAGTGGGGATGGAGCTGGGGGTGGGGATTCCCTTCTATATTGTCAAGCTCTCCAGGATTCCCAGGGAGTCACTAGGAGGTTAGATCATCCTGTGTGTGTGTGTGACAACAAAAAATGATCTATGTCCTTTTTTTTTTTTTTTGACCATGCCACACAGCATGTGGAATCTTAGCTTCCTGACCGGTGATTGAACCGATATCCCCTGCATTGGAAGTGCAGAGTCTTAACCATTGGATCCCCAGGGAAGTTCCAGGAAATGATTTGTGGGGTAGAGCAGAAGGAAGGAAGCTGACCCACCAAGCAGTGTGTGTTTCACTGCTAACCAGAAGCCAGCTCCCAGGAGACCAAATTCTTAGTCACTTAATTCTCCTAAGGCCACTTAAATAATCTATAGTGACCCTGCCTTTGAACCCAAGGCTCCCAGACTCCCAACTCCTCCTTCCAGCCTCCTCCACTGTTATTAGGCAAGATTCCAGGGTTGCCTATGGGGGTAGTTCCTCTTGCCCCTGACTATTCTCACTTAACAAGAATCCATCCCTGCTTTCCATTTTGCTCGGCTCATAGCAGAGACCCCAGGCAGAGCCGTGCAGGGAATAACCAGTGAGACTCTGTGCCCCTCCTGGAGCCTGGCGGGCCAGTGGGGTACGACCCCCAGGAGCTCTCACTTTCCGAGCAGGCGACTCCAGCCCCGTACCGCACCCCGCCCTCGGGGCAGGCCACGTCCTCTCCGTCGTGTCGGCAGTGCGCCAGGGACAGCTCCGTTCCCGAGCACTTCACGCCACTCATGACCACCTTGTTGGCGTTGATATCTCCATGCCAGTACCAGGTCTCCTGCGTAAACCAACAACAACAAATAGCCAGCGCAACATCTTGAATTGTCACTTTTCCACATTCTATCAAATTTCAGCCTCACCAACCCCCCCCCCCCCCCCCGACGCTTTATGATCCCATTTTTC
The DNA here is from genome assembly GCA_007570785.1 of Antilocapra americana. Classification (NCBI taxonomy): domain Eukaryota; kingdom Metazoa; phylum Chordata; class Mammalia; order Artiodactyla; family Antilocapridae; genus Antilocapra; species Antilocapra americana. The sequence goes on along the minus strand of ML661897.1, from coordinate 28,874,111 downwards.
AGATGGAGACAGCCAAGGCGCAGTCACTTACCCAAGTCATGCAGTTTGTTGGTGGCAGAGCAAACGAGGCCCCCACCCACCCCGCACCGCACTTGGATTCTGCCCCCTCTCCTTTTGGAAAGCACAGCTAGGAGTGTGCTCAATGCTGTGTATCAGGAACAGTGGCCATACTGCCTGCTCCCTCCTCCTGAGCTGGGGCAGACATTACTAATCTATCACAGCACTCTCCTCTAAGCCTGACTGTGCTCTCAGAATCCTTCTCAACACTGTGCTCCAGGGAGACACCACCAACTGATCAGGATTGGCAGGAGAGAAGAAATCTAGTCACATTTGTCAACAGTTCCATCTTCATAGATCTCATTGGTTCTATTTTTCTAGGGAACCTACACACCCCTCATCCCCTAGAGAGAAAACTGGGGCCTCAGGAAGGGATAAGGCTTGCGATCAGGGCCCTGAGGTCAAGGGTAGGCCCATCTCACAGCCTCCGCTGTGAGAATCAGGTGTCTTAGGAAAGAGCTGACGGGGAACAAAAGTAGCCAGACGGCCACTCTGTTGCAGTACACTCCGTGGAGAACCAGCGAGTGACTTGGCTGATCATAAGCAGGATCAGCAGAAACATGACGTGGCTGTGTTCCAGAGGGCCTCGAGTACCAGAGGCCTGCCCCTTTCTTCTGGATGGTTTGGGGAGTTGCTACAGGGCTGCCTGGCTGAGTCCTTCCATGTCGCTACTAAGAAACCCCTTCCTCAAGCAGCTATTCAGGGCACAGGGGCTGAAATTAGGGTTAGTAGAGTGAGATGGGGGTGCTCCAGACATTTTCCTCTTCTGGGAGAAGCTTAAGAAAGGTGTTTATAGAGCCTGGATGCTGAGGACCTGGGACTATTTGTTCCATGTTCACAGAGAGGCTGGGAAAGGTGGCAGGTCATTATGTAGCCAACTGGTGGGGGTCCAACTGGGAAGTGACCTCCAGCCTCCTGGCTCCCACTCCTTTTGCCCCTGGCTTCTTTCTGACAATGTTCCATCCCAGGATGGGGTCCAGAGGACAATGATTTTTTAATCCAAAGCATTGCTTGTCTCTCTTCTGTTCCTTTCTGATGGGGTGGGAGCCAAGCTGCCCTTGGCTGAGTCCCTCCTGAGCTGGCAGCAGGAGGAGTGGGCAGCAGCTGTGAAAGGGTCCTGAAAAAAGGCTTGGGGAACTGCCAGCCAATCAAGGAGAGAATGCATGGATGTGGAGACAGCGGAGGAAGCATGTTGTGGGAAGAGGGGCCAGCAAGGGAGCGAGCTAACACAGAGGTCCCCAAACCCCTGGTACTGGTCCGAGACCTGTTAGGAACTGGGCCACTACTCAGCAGGAGGTGAGTGATGGGTGAGTAAGTGAAGCTTCATCTGCCTCTCCCCATTGCTCTCCATTACTTCACATTACTGCCTGAAGCATCCACCCCGCTCTGTCCCCATCCATGGAAAAGCTGTCTTCCACAAAACCAGTCTCTGATGCCAAAAAGGCTGGGGACCACTGAGCTAAGGTGTCTGGGGTGTTGAGTTGGGTGGTCTCCACATGCCCTCCCCGCCTCCACAGGACTGAGTGGCTTCCCCCTGCAAAAGGCAGGTTGGGACATCCCAGAATGAGCCCCTGGCATGGTCAAGCCCAGTGCACAGAGCTGAGACCCCGAAACCAGAGTCCAGAGTGCATGTGACACACCCAAGGACTTGGTGCTACAGGGGGCAGAGCAGTGGAGGACATGATGAAGTTCTTCCTCCAAGTCCATGGCTCTCTACCTCCTGGGGGTCATGGAAGATGGGGACGAGAGATGGGCAGGATCGGACTGGATGCAGGGTCCAAGGCCTTGGCGGCAGGGTTGGGTGGGGGCTTCTCACCTGGAAGGCATTGCTGGCGAACCCCAGGCCTAGCTGGCGGCAGACGACCATGGCCTCCACGATGCCCCAGTTCTCACCGCACACCATGCCCCACACGAGGGACCCATTCCTCTCCACCAGCACCTCCACTCGGCCCTCGTAGGGGTTTCGGCCCCCGTTCAGGCGCAGCTGTGGAGGGAAAGGAAGGCATGATCACCAGGAGGGAAAGGCAGGTTGATGCCCCACTATGGTACTGCCTTCAACCTCAATTTCCCTGAGGCAAGGGGTCCTGCCTGCGACATAGAACCCCAGCATCACTGAGAACCTGCTGTGTGCTGGGTATCGTGCCCAGCATGGTCTTCTGCATTAGGTGCCCTCCCTTGCCCTACTGCAGCCATCCTAGGACCCTAGATGCCAACACAGCCGGGGAGACCCACTGACCCCACTATAGACCCACTGACCTCACAGTAGAATCTGTCTCTGCTGCCCATGAGCCCACCAAGGGGGTGGGTCTCAGATCAGATACTTGGAAAGATGCAATAAGGAGCTTTAAAACGGTAGAGTCCCCCGACTCTTTCTGGGACCATTTTCTCCTCCCCACAACCCCTCCAGTACCCAGGTTCCAGCTCCTTATTGCATCTCCTCCCACAACATCCCCTGCTGTCCTTTCTAGAAGAACTCTTACTTGACAGTCCCACCAGGCACCTTAGAGACCCCAAATCTAACTGGTCCTTTTTTTCTCTCTCTACCTAAACCTGTGTTCTATCTCCCCCTCATTCTCTAGTTCAATGAAAGGCACTACCACCTGCCCCAGGGGCAGCAAACCGTGTAGGGTGAATGCAGGGATGACAGTATGTAAATAATGGGGCACAGCTGTGTGTCCAAGAAACCATATTTACAAATACAGGCAGAGGGATGGATTTGGACTGCAAGCGATAGTTTGCTGATCCTGAATCTATTCTGTTAGACAAGCGAGAAATCTAGGAGCGAGCATCAACATCGACCTCTTTCTTATCCCCTACATCAGGAGCCCCCAACCAACCCCCTCTACCCCCGCCTGATAGGAACTGGACTGCACAGCAGGAGGTGAGCAGCAGGCGAGCAAGCGAAGCTTCACAACTATATTCGTTCCCCATTGTTCTCCCATCACCCCCAGATGGACCATCTGGTTGCAAGAAAACAAGTTTAGGACTCCCACTGATTCTGCATTGTGGTGAAGTGTATAATTACTTCATTATATATCACAAGGTAATAATAATGAAATAAAGTGAACAACATAGGTAATGCACTTGAATCATCCCGAAACCATCCCTCCCCCACCAACTCATCCTGGTTGGTGGAAAAACTGTCTTCCATAAAACTGGTCCCTGGTGTCAACAAGGCTGGGGACTGCTGACCTACATCCCATCAGAATCTGCCTCCATGGATTTTATCTGCCAAGTCCCTCCCACTCACACTCCTCCCTCCAGCTCCATCCTTACCCCTCTTCCCAGGCACCATCACCTCTCGCCTGAAACAGCCCTCCTCACCTCGCTCCCACTGCCTCTCCTCTTGCCTTCATTGACATGTTCTCCATGCAGAAGCCAGAGTCACTTCTGAAAAACACCTGATCATGTTCCTTCCCTAGAACACGTCCACGGTTTCCCTTTGTTCCACTACTTCCCTCCTTACCCTCATCACGTCTCTCTCCTCCCTGTTCTCCCACCTCCAGCACATGGCCTTCTTTCAGTTCCCATGGTGACCTAACTCTCCTGACCAAGTTACACAGTAAGTCTCATTTCACACTGAAGTCCATTACAGAGGCCCCTTTGCTTTTGGCTGGTCCCACTCATCTTTCCAATTCTATACCCAGTGGCACTTCTCTTCAGTGGGGGTCAGTGCCCACTTACACAGTCTCTCTCTACCTCTCCTTTTTAGCATTCTTGACAATTATAATTAAGCTAATTTATAATTTTACAATTTAATGGCTGTCTCTCTGATGATATATCAGAGAGATATCATCTCACATGCTAGTAAAGTGATGCTCAAAATTCTTCAAGCCAGGCTTCAGTAATACGTGAACTGTGAACTTCCAGATGTTCAAGCTGGTTTTAGAAAAGGCAGAGGAACAAGAGATCAAACTGCCAACATCCAATGGATCATCGAAAAAGCAAGAGAGTTCCAGTAAAACATCTATTTCTGCTTTATTGACTATGCCAAAGCCTTTGCCTGTGTGGATCACAATAAACTGTGAAAAATTCTGACAGAGATGGAATACCAGACCATCTGACCTGTCTCTTGAGAAACCTGTATGCAGGTCAGGAAGCAACAGTTAGAACTGGACATGGAACAACATACTGGTTCCAAATAGGAAAAGGAGGACATCAAGGCTGTATTTTGTCACCCTGCTTATTTAACTTGTATGCAGAATACATCATGAGAAATGCTGGGCTGGAAGAAGCACAAGCTGGAATCAAGATTGCTGGGAGAAATATCAGTCACCTCAGATATGCAGATGACACCACCCTTATGGCAGAAAGTGAAGAGGAACTAAAAAGCCTCTTGATGAGAGTGAAAGAGGAGAGTGAAAAAGTTGGCTTAAAGCTCAACATTCAGAAAACTAAGATCATGGCATCTGGTCCCATCACTTCATGGCAAATAGATGGAGAAACAGTGGAGACAGTGTCAGACTTTATTTTGGGGGGCTCCAAAAATCACTGCAGGTGGTGATTACAGCCATGAAATTAAAAGATGCTTACTCCTTGGAAGGAAAGTTATGACCAACCTAGATAGAATATTGAAAAGCAGAGACATTACTTTACCAACAAAGGTCCATCTAGTCAAGGCTACGGTTTTTCCGGTAGTCATGTATGGATGTGAGAGTTGGATGGTGGAGAAAGCTGAGTGCAGAAGAATTGATGCTTTTGAACTGTGGTGTTGGAGAAGATTCTTGAGAGTCCCTTGGACTGCAAGGAGATCCAACCAGTCCATCTTAAAGGAAAGCAGTCCTGGGTGTTCATTGGAAGGACTGATGTTGAAGCTGAAGCTCCAGTACTTTGGCCACCTCATACAAAGACTTGACTCATTGGAAAAGACACTAATGCTGGGAAGGATTGAGGGCAGGAGAAGGGGATGACAGAGGATGAGGTGGCTGAATGACATCACCAACTCAATGGACATGGGTTTGAGTAGACTCCGGGCGTTGGTGATGAACAGGGAGGCCTGGGGTGCTGCAATTCATGGGGTCACTGAGCAACTGAACTGAACTGAACTGATAATTTTACAATTTAATGGCTGTCTCTCTGATGATGCCAAAGAGCAGAGCTGTATTGGTCTGGTTTACTGGAGGATGGATAACTAAGACAGTACCTCTCAGATGTTAAGTACATACCACAACTCCTTTTGGAATGGATGAATACAACAGCAGGATTAAGGATTGGAATTTGGGGGAGGGGCTCTGAAAATGCAGTCCTTAATCCAAATACCTTATCCTGCTTCCCTTTATGGTTCTAACAATTCATCCGTTTGAGATAAGACCTAATACTCCAGGAATCTTCAGCTGTTTGTTTGCCAGTCCTTAGCAACAGCACAACCCTTAAGTCATAGGTCTTAATTCTTAAGGACTTGGGGGCTGGGAGGGTCACAGAGGTTAGCTGGCAAACAGACAAGCTCAGGGCAGTCCTGACCTTAGATCTATCTACCAGGGTTGAGCCAATGCATAAATGGCATATATGATTCCTGTAAAGTGCTCAAATAGGGCCTGGCACTCAGTGAGTGCTGAGAAATCTCAGACATCATTACAGCAATGATCATCATTAGGGTGGGAGTCCAACCAGAAAGCAATCTTTCTTCAGAGCAGGTAGAAAGAGGGCTGGCCCTTGGAAGACTGATATGTGTCTTCCTGAGTGCCTCGGGGCTGGAGGAAACCCCAGACCAGGCGCTGGACATTGGCTATGGATTGCACATCACCTGTGACTAACATATCTTTGTTGTTGTTGTTTAGTCACTCTTGTGACCCCATGGACTGTAGCCCACCAGGCTCCTTTGTCCATGGGGTTTCCCAGGCAAGAAAACCAGAGTGGGTTGCCATTTCCTTCTCCAAGTGATCTTCCCAACCCAGGGACTGAACCTGCATCTTCTGCATTGGCAGGTGGATTCTTTATCACCGAGCCACCTGGGAAGCTAGATCTATGTAAAAACAAATAAGCAGGCAGAGCCATGGAGAAAGTCCTAGAAAGGCCTGAGCCTCAGTGGGAGGTAAGCCAGACAGCTCCAACATTCACAGGAAGGCCAGCCGCCCTTGGGGTGGGTGTACCTTCAACCCATCGGGATGTCTCCAAGTAACTTCAAGCCGTCCCCTCTGCTCATTTGAGATCTAATGAACGCCCGGATTTCATCCTTTGTGTGCTTATTGAACTCTGCCAGTAATGTTGGCACCTCCTCAGAAATGAAATGAATTGTGTGTAATTCATCAGATCCGTTCATTCATCCAGTATTTATTTGGCTTTTATTATGTGACAGGAGCGGGCTTCCCATGTGGGTCAGTGGTAAAGTATCTGCCTGTAATGCAGGAGACTCAGGAGACGCGGGTTTGATCCCTGGGTTGGGAAGATCCCCTGGGGGAGAGAATGGCAACCCATTCCAGTATTCTTGCCTGGAGAATCCCATTGACAGAGGAGCCTGGCAGGTTACAGCTATGAGGTCTCAAAGAGTCAGACAGGACTAACTGACTTAGCAGCATGCATGAGACAGGAGGAGTGCTGGGAAATTCACCGGCAAACTTTCAGAGCGCTTACCATGTCCCCCACCCTGTGCAAGCCTTTTATGGACATTCAATCCTCACAGCATCCCTAGGAGGCAGTGGTACCATGTCATCCCCATTTCACAGATGAGTGACGTCTCAGATGGAGTAAGCATCTCTTCACTACCATACTAGACCAACATCAAACCATCCACCTAAGCCCACTTCTCCAAGGGTGCTTTTGTCCAAAGCAGGAATCACTGAGTCAGAATGGAGGACCAAATTGGTGCCTCACAGTCAGGATAGAGAAATACTCCTGCTGGGAGGTTGGGGTCCTGAACCTTGGGCCCCATGTTCTGAGGCCTTTATAGTAAATCCCCTATATAGGAAGTAAATCCCCTACAAGTTTCAGATTTTCAAGGATGCAAATGTGCCCATGCATGCCAGCTGTTGTACTGTACTACTGTACTTTTCAAGGTACTGTACTACAAGAGTAAAAATGTTTTATTTTTTATGTTTGGTTTTTACATATTATTTGTGTGAAAAGTATCATAAACCAGTTACACTACAGTACTAATAAATAGCCAATTGTGCTAGTCTGGGTACCCAGGCTAACATTGTTGGACTTACAAATTGAACTTACAAACTCACTCTAGAAATAGAACTGGTTCGTATGTAGGGGACTTACTGTCTTGTCCATTGGAGTCAGACTGGGTCCTGAGGCTTAGGATACTAAAGCTTTAATCACTAAAGTGTTAATCACTCAGTTGTATCCAACTCTTTGTGACCTCATGGACCCTCTGTCCATGGAATTCTCCAGGCAAGAATACAGGAGTGGGTTGCCATTCCCTCTCCATAAATCACTAAAGCATGTAATTTTGTGCCTTGTGAAAACCATCTCTGGTTACCTCCAAGCATCTATAGCCTTGGCAAGGAGTGGTATGCCAACCCCTCACACACACACACCCTCTCCCCACCTGCCTGGTCTCCTGTGTCTCCGGCCTCCTGGACTGATTATGACCTGGAGGACACTGTGTCCAGGACAAACAACAGCAGGAACTGTGATGGCGACCACAGGACTGACCTCTAGGCCACAGGCTGAGCCCTCTAATGGCTTGCATCCTGATTTAGGGAGTCTGGAGCCTTCCCTCTATTTGGGAAGTCCAGATCCTCTCCCCTTCCCCTCCCTGTGGTTTCTGAGTCCCAGTACCAAGGCTGGTGGAGCTGCAGGCCTGCATAGAGGTGCACCCTGGAGCACTGGAAGCCATGGGCAGGGACCCCTCCTGGGGGCTAGGTTAGCACTGGTGTTCAAAATGTCCTGATAGCTTAGGTGGTAAAGAATCCACCTGCAATGTGGGAGACCTGGGTTTGCTCCCTGGGTTGGATAGATCCCCTGGAGAAGGGAGAGGCTTCCCGCTCCAGTATTCTGGCCTGGAGAATTCCATGGACAGTCCATGGGGTCACAAAGAGTCAGACACAACTGAGCAACTTTCACTTCACTCAGAATGCCAGTGGGCAGTGCTGACGGATAATCTGGTTTATTATTATTTTTTATTTCATTAAGGACTGTGCCCTGCTTTATTGATTACACTGGGGTCAGCTAGCTCCATCTGCTGCCCCTCTCCTAGGCACTTCCCCCTCCAAAAAAACAGACTTCATTTTGTTACCCTAAAGTCTGCAAAAATTAGGATTAGGGAGCCTGAAGAATTCCAAGTCCAAAGTTTTTCCTGCTACCAGGGGGCAGTGGGGCTCCCAAGTTTTAGTCTCAAAATGAAGACTTGAGTCTTCTATGAGACTCATTTATATTGAGTCTCAATATGAAGGCTCCTGTCTCTAGGGCTCTCTTTGGGAGGATTCCTGTCCTTTGTCCCCACTGTCTGTGCAGTCCAGGTTGCTTGGCCAGGTGTTCCTGCCCTAGGTTCTAGAGCCAACAGGAGTCTGAGAGGCTCTGGCTGAAGAACGTGGCTGCACACTGACTCTGGGGCAAGGGAAACATAGGGCTTCAGCGGGAGCTGGGGCCTCTCCTTGAGACGCTTCCTGAAGCTCCAAGCTGTGGCTATGCCGCCAAGGCTGAGCAGGCCTGGAGTGACTTCTGTAACAGTGAGCAGGGTTTCATCGCCCCGGGAAGAATCCAGGCACCTCAAGATGTACTGGGGGCCTTTACTCGTTTCCTAGAGGAGACTGGGGGTTGCAAGAAAGGCTGTCCCTGAAGTTCAAACTCAGCCCAGTACACAGCTCTCCATTCCCAGGACTCCCCTCCTGGGCACCCCATTCCAGAAGTGGCCTGGCTCGAAGTTCCGGTATCCATGGAACCCCAAGAGGTCTCAGGGTCAGCCAGGAGCCTCTGGCCCACACTCTCTCCACCTCATTACCCTTCAAGGATGCCAGGGGAGGTCCATCCTTCTCCACATTTCTTAAAACAATCCCAGGCATTTCTTTGTTCCTATTCCTTTGGTTCTTGGTGGCAGTAGCATGCAGTTTGAAAGAAGGGAGTGATGTGCAGGAAGCTGAATTTTTCTGAGCATGAATAGAGAAAACAAAACACCTACCTCCAGCCAGCAAGGCCACCCTTTGTTTTGATAAGGTTGTGGTTCACCAGTCCCTCACCTGTTTTTGGAGGTGGCAGGTAGGAAGCGAGGTAACAGGACCTAGATGTTAACAGGCAAGCAAGCACGGGCACACTCCGACTGACATTCCACACGTGGGCGTGGTCCTACCACCCAAACAGGGCCAGGCCCACAGTCCAGAGGGGAATCGGAGGTCAGTAAGGCTGCCAGGGGACACCTTGTGGACTAGCTCACCTGGTAAACAAACCTGCCACCCCCAGAGCCTCCCTGCCTTGGCATGTCTCCCCAGCAGTGAAAAAAACACAGCTTGGCTGTGGCTAGATGGTTGAAACCTCCCAGTTTCATGTCTGTGAGTTTTATTTATTGGTCATTCAATAAAAAGACAATTTCTTAAAGAACTGGGGGTTAGAAGGGAAGCTAGGAATCACCTCTCTCACCGCCTTATTTTCCAAGGAGGAAACTGAAACCTGAACAAGACTAATAAGGGAATCAGCCAGTGAATGATAGCAATTAGGTGCTCAGTTGTGTCCGATTCTTGGTGACCCCATGGACTGTAGCCCACCAGGCTCCTCTGTCCATGAGATTCTCCAGGCAAGAATACTGGAGTGGGTTGCCATTTCTTCCTCCAGGGAATCTTCTTACCCAGGGACTGAATCTATGTCTCCTGCATTGGCAGGCAGATTCTCTACCACTGCGGATCTTTTACCACCGGGGAAGGAAGACCTCCCAGGGGATAGATTCAAGCATAAAGCTTTCCCACACCCCACGCGTGAGCACAGGGCTCACCTTCCAGAGCCTGAAGGTCCCCTGAAAGGATGAGGGTGTATTGTGCTAGGAGTGTGGTACCCCCACTGGCATGACTGGGCACACAGCCTGGCTCAGCTCCACTCACCATAAAGCCCTTGTGGAAAACCTCATTTTCTTTGGCCTAGGCCTTTCATTTGGGTTGAAAACCCTATTCCACCCAAGTCCAATCTGTCTGAAGTGAATGGTACCCCAGCACATGGGGACTCTTGGCACGTCAGCTTTTAGCGCTCTATTATGGCTTTCTTGGAATGCTGCTCAGCAATTAGAGATGGCAAGCCTTTCCCACAGCTGTGGGGCTGTGGCCCACGCCCATGCTCACTTACAAGCAAATACTTGGCTCAGTGGAGAGCTGTCGAGTTCACATCTTTAGCTCCATGGGGCAGTAAGCTGTTGTGGCTGACCAGTTCAGTAGTGCCTTTGACATGTTGATGCCAAGGTCAAGAAGCAGTGTCAGAGCCTGGCTGGAGAGCCATCCAGTACCCCTAAGTGTCTGCATTCGCTCATTTAAAAAAATAAGCCCTCAAGAAGCTCTTCCAATGTGCCAGCCTGGTGACCAAATGCATGGTTTAGCATAAAGCATTAGATAGGATTTACTGGGCCTTCTTGGAGGATGGGCTAGACCTCCTAGCAAAATCTTATTGGTTATCCCTGTGGGAAAAGTCACACAAGTGAGGGTACATGATGCAGGTGTTTAGAGACTCCGTCTCAGGAAGGGAGGGGTGTGTCTCAGACATAGTGCTGTTAAGGTTTCCTTTTCTTTCCCTCCGGAAACCAAAGTACAGTCTTCGGTCCCCAGATACTGTCTACATCATGCTTACATCTGTGTGCTTTACAGACCAGCTGTGGTTCCTCTGGGTCTTTGGAAAGGGCCATTGCCAAGGGGACCACAGGTGCTGCAGGCTTTGAAGCCTTTGCAGGAAGCACTGAGTTGCAATCACACTGTATGTCCGGCCACAGAGTACAGCAGGGCACACAGAGGATCCCCAACATCTGAGGACAGTGGAGCTTATCCATGTGTCTTTTCGTTTCACACCTCTACCAAAGCCAGGTGACAGCCACTGAAGATGACAGCAAGAGAGCCCAACAATTTTCTGAGCTCATCATCAGAGTACCTGTTGGCAAGCTTCAGCCTGAGACCATCTGGTCTACCCTTTCTGTGGATTCCATGATGAGAACATAACACAGTCCCCTCTGGGCATCCAGGCTCCTCACCTTTTTCTGGAAGCCCATGGCGGGGATGTTACATCTCACAGCAGCATCTTCCTCATGATTGCAGCCCTGAGACTCAGCATTGAACTTGCAGTCTATGATGGACTTCTCATTTCCCGTGCACTCGATTTCATTGAGGTGGATGGGTCCTATCCCTGGGAATGGAAAATGAACAAGCACTATGAAAGCTTCCACAAGAAAGTTTCTGCAATGGGAAAGGAAGTCCCAGACAGTAAGAACATGCCTCTCCCATCCTCAGAATGCTCCCAACTGCCTCCCACAGTAGCTCAGTGACCCAGGCCTCTTCTAGCTGGAGAGAATGTTGTCTTGGGAGTCATTTCTCCCATAAGAACAAAGGTTGTTACTAATTTATGTGACCTTGACCAACTCACTCAGCCTCTCTGAATATTGGTTTTCTCATTGAAATAGAGGAAATGCCCTCATTGGTCTAGAGGGCATCCAAGTTCTCTTCTCAACTTGTACACTGTGTATTGATGAATCCTAAAGGGGCAACTCTCACAGGGTAGTTGGACCCCCTGCAGGAAAGAGATGGCATTCTCAGATTGGATGATCTGAATTACAGGAAGGAATTTTAAAAATAAAGATATGAACAAAGCATGAAGAAATCACAAAATCGCAATGGATAGTCCATTGTGTGGGCTAATACCACCCCCAGACCTGCAGGAAAGAAAAGTGTCAGTCGCTCATTTATGTCTGACTCTTTGTGACCCTGTGGACTGTAGCCCACCAGGTTCCTCTGTCCATGGAGTTCTCCAGGCAAGAATACTGGAGTGGGTAGCTGGTCCCTTCTCCAGGGATCTTCCCAAATCAGGGATTGAACCCGGGTTTCCCACATTGCATGCAGATTCTGAGCCACCAGGGATGAGGGGAAGATGTTAATATCTGGTCCAAGAGAACAAAAGAGCCTTATGGGGAGGTCACCTGTTAAGAGCTGTTACCCTCAGTGAAGGGACACCGTGGCACGCAGGGAGAATAAATACCCAGCTCCTCCCCACCTCCAATCTCTGCCAGTGTTCCCTGCTGGCCACATCCCAACCTGCCTCCCAGGGCCCTGAACCATGTGGACAAGGAGGAGAGTGGAGCTGCAGGGGCAGACAGAAGACATCCCACAGGGACCCCTAATGCTCCTGTGGGAAGCTTTCTGTATAGGCACTGGGATGGCAAGGGGGAATTCCCCACTGCTGGGAGAGGGAATTCCCAGTTTGTCAATATTCAACTCAACTCACCTCACAAAACCACCTCTCCTCTGTCTAGCCCATCAAGATGGATCCAAGTCTAGTTCTTTCTGGGAGCTCCGGGCTGCTTTGACCCCTACCTTGGACCTTGCCCTGCTCCGTGATCTCCTCTCTCTCTAGATATTCACCATCATCCTCTGGTTTGAGTTCATCCTTCAGCACTCATCTGATCCCATAAAATCTCTCATCTTTATGATGACCCTCCCCTGACCCCATACCTCCTTCTGGCCTGTCACTTTCCTCCCCTTCAGGGCGAACTTGAAAGAGTCATCTGCTTTTGTTCTTTCTGCTTTCAGCAGGAGGACCTTTCCTAATCTGCTTCTCCACAGCATCTCCCTAACTCAGGAAGCAGCACCTCCATCCTCCTGGTTTTCGCCAGAACCCAGAGGCATCACCTCCTCCTCTTTTATCCTCAGACAAGCAAACCATCATCATGTCCTATTCACTACCCCCAAATCTCAATGGTTTTCATTTCTGCCACCACCACACTCATCTAACTCTGTCACCTCCCATTTGGACAAATGCCATAGCTTCTAGTCTCCCTCCTGTTTGCTTATTTCAAAATATTCCCCACATATAACCCAAGAGATATTTTAATGCATGTTAAATCATGTCACTCCCCTGTCTTAATCCCCGTAATAGTATTTCACTGCAGTTCAGGGTACAATTAGTTCCCAAATGGTCCAAACAGGGACCAGCCTCCACAAAGCGTCCCAGCTATGCTTGCTCCTTCCCAGCTTGACCACACGTCTCTCCTTTGGCTATTCCCTCTGCCTGGACCCTCTTCCTGCTTCTCTCAGCAGTGAATTCCTGCTCAACCTTCAGGGCTCAGGTCTGATGTCACTTCAATGGCACAACCTTTCTAAGCCTCATCTAAGCTGGGCCCCCTCAGGTCACCTCCACTGAGCACTCCGCTTCACGCTGTATTCTGGTGGCTCTCTGTTCAATGTCTGTCTGATTCCCCACTGGGCTGGAGGTCCCACAAGGGCAGGCATTACATCTATGTTCCTTGGGGATTACCAACCAGAGACTAGCAAACAGGAGGTGCTGCAAACAGTATCTGAATGGACACCCTTGACTTAAGTAAGTGCCCGTTGCTTCTCGGCCTCTGTACCATTGTTGGGGACTCACGGAGGAATACGGCAGTCCCTGTCATGACAAGCTCACAGTTCGTGCCTGGGGTATATAGACACTTAGACAGACTTGTAACATAATGCGATACAGGATAAAGATGGACGTGACTCTCTGCATTTTGGAGCCTCATGGAGGGACCCTTGGCTCTGGGTTTCTGGAGACACCTGGGATCTAGACTCTGAGATCAAAAATTAACTTCTAGGCGCAATCCACTGTAATGGATAAGAGCCAAGTTTCCATCTCCTTGGAAATTCATAAATGAAGAAGCTTCCAATTCCTTGGAATTTTATAAAATTTATAAAAACACATCCATCAGGACTTTCCTGATGTTCCAGTGGTTGAGAGTCTGTGCTTCCACTGCAGGAGGCATGGGTTCGATCTCTCGTTGGGAAACTAAGATTCCACGTGGCACATAGTGCAGCTCCCCCCGCCCAAAAAAACTCCAACAAACACATCAGTCACTATGGCTAGAAACACCCAAGGACTCAGAGCAGAAACGCTGAGCAAAACACAGATTCCAAACAGAGACTCTGAAGCAAGCAGCGCCATGGCTCATGAATTAAGATGGGCTCAGAAACAGGCGGCAACCTAGGACCTGGATGTGCAATTAGAGCAGAGGCTTGTTAAATAATTATGAGGATGACGGTGATGGTGATGGTGATGAGGATGGTGCTGGTGGTGATGAGGATGGTGCTGGTGGTGATGATGGTGATGAGGGTGGTGCTGGTGGTGATAGTGATGATGGTAGTGGTGATGGTGATGAGGATGGTGGTGGTGGTGGTGATGGTGATGAGGATGGTGGTGATGGTGATGATAATGGTGGTGATGGTGATGAGGATGGTGCTGGTGGTGGTGATGAGGATGGTGGTGGTGGTGATGATGGTGATGAGGGTGGTGGTGATGGTGATGAGGATGGTGGTGGTGGTGATGATGGTGATGAGGGTGGTGGTGATCGTGGTGGTAAGACAATGATGGTGGTGGCTGTGGTGACGAGGATGGTGGCAGTGGTGGTAATCATGATGATGGTAGTGGTGATGGTGTTGGTGATGAGGATGGCGGTAGCAGTGGTGACGGTGATGATGGTGGGGGATGGTACTAATATTTAGTGAGCACTCACTATGTTTTGGATTCTGTCCTAAACGCATTGTTTATATTAATTCATTTCACCACCCTAATAATCAACAGAGTGGACCTTACTGGAGACCAAAGATAAAGGAACGGCCCAACAGAGGAACCAGGACTCAAACCAGGCAGTCTGACTCACAGCATGATTTTGCTGAGTTTCTGAAGTTCTTTCAGGAGAGTCAGGGGAGGAAATCCTTTGCTGGAAAGAGCGGCAGATTGCTCTGGGAGAGAGCTGAGCAGTTGAAGTGCCTATGTTCTCCATCATCTAGGGGTGCTCCCTCTGCCTCCTCCCTCCTGGAACACCTCCTCCTTTCTGCCCATCTAAGTAGAGTCTGCCTTCAGGGAGCACTTTATCCTTTCTCCTTTGTGGCTCAGCTTGAACAGCCTCACTCTCATCTGCAGCATTTACTTTTTCCATCTTTCTCTTTCGCTTACAAGGCAGTGAGCTGCAGCTTCAGCCTTAGAGTAGATTCAGCCTGCATCTCCTCGGGAAGTGATAAGACCTTTCTGAACTCCACTTTCCCCGTCTGTAAAAGCCAATAACACTGTCTCTCTTGCAGGACTGGGCTTTTGAAGATTGAATGAGACCAACTGTGTCAAGTTACCAGGGACTCAATAAATGGTAAGAATTACTGGGTTGGTCAAAAAGTTCATTTGAGTTTTTCCTAATATTATCAGGATAATTTCTTATATATCATCACCTATTTGTTAGTGTAAAATACTTTTGGTACTATTTCTTATTTCATCCACTTGAGGTAACTTCCTGGAGAGCAGAAATCATTACTAGAAATGTCTGCGGAAGAAATGAATTCTCTGTTCCAGGCTCCAGCCCAAACAGTACTCAACAAATGTGTATGGATTGCTGAACTCTGAGACTGGACAGGAGAGAAGAGATTAACACAAGAGCCTTAACACTTTAGACTCCAACTAACAACTGCTTGGGGCTTCCCAAGTGGCTCAGTGGTAAAGAATCTTCCTGCAATGCAGGAGACCTGGGTTCGACCCCTGGATCAGGAAGATCTCCTGGAGAAGGAAATGAAACCCACTCTAGTATTCTTGCCTGGGAAATCCCGTGGACAGGGGAGCCTGGTGGGCTACAGTCCATGGGGTTGCAGAGTCAGACACGGCTTAGCGATTAAACAACAGCTGCTTAGTCTCCTTCTGGCCTAACTGATGTAAACTGATGTGGCTGTCTCTAGACATCTGGGGACGAGGCCTGGGAGGGAAGTACCCACTTTCCTGAAGCCTGAACATTCATGGCACACCAGGGCAGAGTGCAGAGATGGAAGAGCCAGGATTTCTTACATTCTTCCCTATACCACCCAGTTTTGCTGTGAGTCGAGCAGGGTGTGAGGTGTTACTGAAGAATACCAGCCTGGATGTCCAGCCGAGCTCACCCAGCAGTGTCTGTGAGCTCCTAGCTCCTTTTGTTGATCTGAGTTGGACCCGCTGCATCATGAACCCCAGCTTTCCCCTCATCCTGGGTTCTGGACTGTCCATCCACTCACGATGCCTCCCCACCTCCACCTTGGCCTTGCTTTTCCCCAACCTGAACCCTGTGACCGCAGGCCCAGGGCAGAAGAAGAATGTGAGACAGAAGCCACGGCCAACCTCTCAGAACAATGCTGTGGACTTTGGACCCACAAACAACTGCAGGTTGCCATTGGTTTTTGAAGATCACAATAGAATAGATTAGGACAATGCAATCGGTTTTGCATGTTAGCACTGTTTCTGGAGACTTTTGTTTAGGCATGCTGTCAGTATTTCTGATCAGAGATTTCAGGCCAAAGGGTCTGAAAGGGACTGATCTCAAGCTGCTCCATCCAGCACAGCGGCTGCTGCCTCACTGAGCCCCTGGAATGTGGCCAGTCCAGACTGAGATGGGCTGCAAGCGCAAAACGCATCCTGCATTTCAGAGAGTCAGTACTCCACCTGCAAACTATCTCATCAAGAGCATTTATATATCGATGAAATGTTGATATCATAATATTTTGGAAATATTATATATATTATTAAAGAAAACAGTCTACTTAAAAGAATTTCACCTGTTCCTTTTTATTTGTTCTTTACTTGGCTACTAGAAAATAACATTACATATATGGCTTCAAAAGAGTTGGACATGACCAAGTGACTAATATTTTCCATTTTACATCTATTGGATAGCATGGCTCTGGAGTGTTAGAATTTTCTTTTGGCTGCATCACTCGGCATGCAGGATCTTAGGTTCCCAGCTAGGGATCGAACCTGGGCCCCCTGCAGTGGAAGCACAAAGTCTTAACCACTGCACCACTAGGGATGTCTGGGAGAGTTGAAAATTCTTGACCAAGTGGTTGTTCAGCTGATCCTGCTTGTGCAACTGGAACTCATTCATTCATTCTTGATAAAATGAAGATCCCCAGAGCACTATAGGGCTTCCCAGGCTGCACTAGTGGTAAAGAACCTGCCTGCCAATGCGGGAGACAGAAGAGACGTGGGTTTGATTCCTGGGTGGGGAAGATCCCCTGGAGGAGGGCATGGCAGCCCACTTTAGTATTTTTGCCTGGAGAATCCCATGGACAGAGGAGCCTGGTGGGCTACAGTCCATAGGGCCGCAAAGAGTTGGACACAACTGAAGCAACTTGGCACACACATACACAGCACACACACAGTGCTATAAGCTGGGCATGGGGGGAGGCGGGTGTGTAGACAGATAGCTGGAATCCAGATGTATTCAAGGGATCTCAGAACACAAAGCACAGTGCCTGACTCTGACCTAACATCCACGCTGGTGAGAACAGGAGGCTGGAGCCAGACAGAACGTAAGACACCGTGAACCCAGTGAAGAATCTGAGGCCCAAAAGGTTGCTCAAGATCACCAAGCATATAGGTGGCAGTGCCGGGACCCGGACTCAGATTGCCTCACCCTCAGCCCTTGCCCTTTCACCACCATCGCTGTAGGTGTGGTCATTTGGTCCACAAGCCACAGCCTGAGCTGAGGACAGACCCTGGGCTCCTCTGTGACTTGACATTGATGTGTACTTTTCCCTTCCTGCCTACCAGAGGTGATCTGTTCAGCGTGGCATCAGGTGATAAATCATCCAATGGTTCTTTCAAGGACAGCACTGAAAATGCCAGCTGTCTCTTTCTCCAAGAGTTCCATGGGCCCTTGGAAACGCTTGGCTGCTCCGGGCAGTGAAATAATTAGGTCAAACAGCACACGCCCATGAAAAGCGGAATGTTTATGTCATCCAGTGCTTGTTCACTCCTCGGAGTGAATGGTCTCTGTCCTGGGGGCCTTGGCAGACCACAAACCAATGCACTAGCCAATGAGTACAATGGACTCCGGGGCTATTTGAGAGCCAAGGGAGCCACAAGGAGCTCACCACGACAGGGGAGGAGGAGGAATGTCATGTGCGGTCACTACCAGCTGGCACTCAAAGTTCAAGTCCACCCAAGACCCTCAGACTTCAGTGGAAACACCCGGGAAGCTTGCGGGGATTGGAGAACAGAGGCAAGAGATGCTCTGAAGGCAAGCAGGATGAGACAAGGTGGGGACAAGGGAGAAACCTACATCAGGAAGATGTAGGTTTCCAGGCTTCTCTGCCACTAACCTTGGGTGTGGCCTCAGACTTGCTCTCTGGAGCCTCAGATTTCTCATCTCTTGGACCAGATGACCTCTGAGCTCTTCTGCAGCAATGCCATCTATGATTCTAAGACTCGGGTCCACTGGCTATTATTTCCTTCAGGCTGTGATCAATGACCTAACCACATTCCTTTCTACAGGGGGACGGCCCTATGTCTGACAGCGTGGACACATCCTCTCCACACAGGACAGGACAGCTCACCCTCGCCTGCAGCCCACTCTTCCTCACCCCGACCCGCTCCAAACCACAGCAATCCCCGGGCTGCAGCAGCCTCCCTGGGGGTCGGTGGCAAGAAGATTCCAGATGACTGGTCTCCTCTGCTCAAGACAGTTCTCTGTGGGGAAGGCTGGACGCTCTCTGGGCTGCAGAGTCTGGAGCAAAGATTCCATTCTCTGCAGGATGGGGGCTGACACCGAGCCATGGTCTTCACAGGGACTGGGAGAGAAGGTTACCTACTGTGCTGTCATGTCATGTTTGCAGCATTCCTCTCAACAGGGCAATGGGCTTGAAAGCCTCCTATACTTTTGCACCTTGCTCAAAAGAAAGATTTGTTTGGGACACTTAACAAAAACCAGGCCCTTTTTTTTCTTAGCAGCTCAAGACACTGGGAGAAGGGAAAACTGTTCCCAACCTCTGGTGGCAGGGAGAGAATGTTCATAGCACTAATCTAGGGGGGGAAAGTAAGTTTTGGAATTCTGTGCCTGGAGTGGTCCACAGCCTCGTGAATTCCGAGTTCTTCTCCTGGAGAAAGGGCCTGGAAATTCCAGCTTTCTCAGTGGGGCCATGGGAAGCACTGGGTTAGGAGTTGGGAAATCTCTGTTAGAATATCCAATGTTGTCTTATCTTGGTTGTTTACTTCTTCTTGGGGCCTCAACTTCCAAATCCATAAAATGGGGACAATGTTCTCTAATGCCCTTCCAGCTTGAACTACGTGGAGAGAGGTGTAGGACTGTCTAACAGAGCAGGGGTGCTAGATATGCAGGTGTGTACTCTGTCATGTCCCACTCTTTGTGACCCCATGGACTGTAGCCCGCCAGGCTCCTCGGTCCATGGAATTCTCCAGGAAAGAATACTGGAGTGGATTTCCATTTCCTACACGAGGGGGTCTTCTCAACCCGGGATAGAACCCACATCCTTTACGTCTCCTGCATTGGCAGGTGGGTCCTTTATCACTAGCGCCACCCGGGAAGCAGTTGCTGCAGGGAGGAGGCAAAGTCAGAAGGGACTAGAAAGGACAGGCTGGGCTCCCACGTGATGCTTTCTGAGAAGAGAGGCCAAGGAACACTCCCCACGCCTTACCTTGCCCCAGCCGGGAGCCCGTGATGGCCTCTTTGGCACTCCCGAAGCCCAGCTCTCTGCAGACCACGCTGGCAGACACCAGGTCCCACTTGTCATCGCAGACGGTACCCCATTCTCCATTCTTGAGCACCTCCACGCGGCCCTCCCCGACGTTGGCACCACCTCTCAACCGCACCAGTGGTTGCTGAAGAGACACACCATTTTGCTGAGCACAGCCTACTCCCCTCTCTTTACGATGCCCCCTGTCGCCCCACTCCAAACCCAGGCATCAGACTAGGAGCTGACAGTGCTCCACCTGTGTGAGCGTCGATGGAGGGGTTGGAGAGCATGCATCTTCACTGTGTGTTCAGCTCTGCTGCATGCTCCCTTTGCAATCTTTGTCCTGGACCACTGGGCAGCCCCTCAGGGACTCTCATCAACCCCTCACCCCACTCCATACTTGTTCTAAGGCCTAACCATACCCTCATTCCAGAACCTGAAGCTTCAGCACTATCGAAAGAAGCTCCTACCCACAAAGTCTGCAGATTCCAAACGGATCCTAATTCTATCAGACGTGTAACAGAGTGCTTGTCCAGCCCTAGGGGAGATTCCGGGTCTCTAAGGTGACCACACTGCAAGAATCCCGCCCTGCAGGCCCATGAGAGGCAGGAGAAAGAAGACAGAGGGTGAGAGGGCGGGGCCTGACCAAGGCAGCCAAGACTTGGCGTTCTGCCCAGACAAGGGGATGGAGAGCCTCCCACTGGAAAAGACCAACATCTGTGCTGCAGCTGGACTTCTGCCCAGTTACCACTCCTGCTTCTGCCACCCCTGAATCTATTTCAAGCCCAGACCAGGCCAGCCCTTCAGGAGATACAGCCCCACCAGATACTCAGAGAAAGTAGGTGGTTACAGTTTGTTGTTGTTCAGTCACTAAGTCATGTCCCACTATTTTGTGACCCCATGGACTGCAGCATGCCGGGTTCCTCTGTCCATGGGATTTCCCAGCAAGAATACTGAAGTGGGTTGCCATGTCCTTCTCCAGGGGATCTTCCCAAATCAGGGATTGAACCTGCATCTCCTGTGTCTCCTGCATTAGCAGGTGGATTCTTTACCACCATGCCACCTGGGAAGCCCCAGTTATAGTTTAATTGCCCCTAATTGCTCACTATCGGCCTGGAAGCCTTAATAGTCTTATGGGGTTTATTTATAATTGCACAAGAGCAAGACCCACTCTTCACCAGCATCTTAATCCCACCGGATCATATCTTACAAGATAGGAGATGGGTCATTTGACTCCCATCTGCCCACATACGCTGCTTTGCATCAGTTTCTGTGTGTGTGTGTGTGTGCAGGTGCGCGTGCATGCGCGCATGTTGGGGTGGGCAATTCAGAAGGCTGTGAGGCTCTGAACTATTGATTCTATTTGATTCAGTACAAAGGGAGTATGGGATAACTGTGCAGCCCTTCTGTGTGTGTAGGATCAGACCAGAGTCACTGTTCTACTTTGGCCTCTGCAGTTCACAGCCCCGGACTCCATCACACTCACTGATGGAGGCACCCCACTTCCATCCCACCCCTGAATGAGGCAGGCCTGGTTGGTGGTGGCGCCTTTCAAACATTAACATACACCAGTCACCTTGAGCTTCCCTCGTGGCTCAGTCGGTAAAGAATCTACCTGCAATGCAGGAGACTGCAATGCATGAGATGAAGGTTCAATCCTTGAGTTAGGAAGATCCTCTGGAGAAGGGAATGGTACCCCTTCCAGTATTCTTGCTTGGAGAATCCCATGGGCAGAGGAGCCTGGTGGGCTACAGTCTACAGGGCCACAAGTGTCGGACATGACTTAGCAACTAAAACCACCACCACCTCTAAGAAAACCACCACCGGACACCTTGAAAGCCAAGACATCGAACAAGAGCCTGGGTCTCCATCTTCCAGTCAAGGTCCCTACTCCAATTTACTGACCTTAGGTAATGACCTTGGCACTAGAGGAAGAAGAAAAGAGGGACAGGGAGGGGCTGCAAAACCCCTCACTGGCTTCAGGAATCTTTATTCTAGCTTTAGCAGAACATGACAAGTACAACTGCTGGATCCAGCCAGATGGCTGTAGAATCATGACCTTTCCCTTCCCCCGCTTCCCTTCCCAAGCTGCCTAGCCAGATTCCAGGGTCCCCTTCCCATGGAGCAGACCATCCGTGACTCAAGCTTGTGGGAGGCAGAGTTCCAAGTAACCTCACCCCATCTAGCAGTGGCCAGGCAGAGTCAGCTGGCCCTGGAGGAAAAGAAACAAGGGAAAATGTGATGTAAGCCTCGCTTGATCTTTTGTTTTTTTTTTAATTGGTTTGGTATAACTTGATTCCTCTGCTTTCAACCACACAGTAAGAGGAATTCCAAAACAGTAGGACCTGGTATTCTGGATGACACATGAGGCAAGCTCAGAGGCTCAGGCTGAGGCTGTGGAAAGGATGTGGCCATCAGATTGTGTGGCTGGGGGAAGCGAGGGGCCGAGGGGGCTGGCACTGTCCAGCTGTGCCTGTGTGGCCTGCCTGCACACGTGAAATGTGTGGTCAGGTCCGTGAAGTTTGGAGACCCCTGTAGGGCAGGGCCGAGGGTGGCGGAGGGCTGGCTGCTGGCCAGAAGTGTCTGGAAGACACCCCAAAGAGTTCCCACACCCCCTGGTCAATGCCTGGACTTGCTGCATTCACCTCATGCCTTTTTTTTAAGGCTTATTCTTTTGTCCAAATACACCACCCCAGGCTTTCCAAATACAGCACCCAAAGCTGTTTATCTGGTTTCTGCATCAGTTTCTCATTTCTACTGGATTAGTAGCTAGGGGATCACTCCCTATCCATAAGCAGATCAATAGATGTTGCTGGAGAGGAGAGATTGGAGAGGGAGATGGGGTGGGGGGCTTCCCAGGTGGCACTAGTGGTAAAGTACCTGCCTGCCAATGCAGGAGACACAAGAGACATGGGTTCGATCCTCGGGTCAGGAAGATCCCCTGGAGGAGGGTGTGGCAACCCACTCCAGTATTCTTGCCTGGAGAATCCCATGGACAGAGGAGCCTGGCAGGCTACAGTTCATAGGGTGGTACAGCAGACATGACTAAAGCGACTTAGCACAAATGCACGCAGGCGGGGAGAGATGGGGGAGGGGACAGCAGATGCAGAGTGAGGCTGCCTTGGCTTGGGGAGGGGCTGTTACTATCCTCCCCCCAATACCAATTCCCAAGTTTCGTCTGGCACCGGGCATCATTCCTTAATAAATGATTAGCTCTCTTTCCTACACTATCCCTCTACTGTTCCCACCCACTGGCCCAAATTAGTAGTTTCCAGAACATGCATGTCACAGAGACCCTTTAGGGATATGTCCAAAAAGGAGGGTGGGAAACAGATGAGCCAACCAGTGATTTCTGAGGGAAGAGAGAATAGTGCACTTGCTCTTCTTCAGGGGGGCTTCCCAGGTAGCTCAAACGGTGGTAAAGAATCCGCCTGCAATGCGGGATACCTGGGTTCTATTCCTGAGTTGGGAAGATCCCTGGGTTGGGAAGATCCCCTAAAGGAGGGCATGACAACCCACTCCGGTATTCTTGCCTGGAGAATTCCCACAGACAGAGGAGCCTTGTGGGCTACAGTCCATGGGGTTGCAAAGAGTCGGGCAACACTGAGTGACTAACATTTTCACTTTCTTTCACTTTTCTTCTTCAGCGGAGTCATCAAGCCTGCCTTGGCTGGAATAGGTCACCGGTCCTGAGAAATCAGTCAGTTGAGATGGGGATGATAATTGAGATGTGCATCCACACCTCTTTAATATATCTCCCCCCACGTGCAGGTACTGATTCACAAACATACGATGTGATGACAGGCACAGATAACATACATGTGGTGATGACATGTTTCCATTTCCAGGAAGTCCCCTGTGTGCGAACCTTCAGGTTGTGAACTTTCGTGTGTTGGGTTTGCATGTCCAATCAGGTAAGTTAGTTCGAGTGTCCAGCGTACATTGTCACATGGCTGCACCCTCCACAAGTGTTGTGCTTTTGTGTACTTTACCATACAGTACTATATACAAAACAGGAGTGGTTGTTGTTGTTTAGTCACTAAGTCGTATCCAACTCTTTTTGAGCCCATAGACTGTAGTCCACCAGGCTCCTCTGTCCATGGCATTTCCCAGGCAAGAATATTGGAGTAGGTTGCCATTTCCTTCTCCAGGGGATCTTCCTGACCCAGGGATTGAACCCTCGTCTCCTGCAATGGCAGGTGGATTCTTTATCACTGAGCCATTTCAAGCCTAGGATGTCTGCAAGCAAATGTAAAAGCAGTGTTAACTGATTGTGTTAGTTGGGTACCTAGGCTAATTTTGCTGGACTTATGTACAAACTGGATTTTTAACGTACTCTTGGAACAAAAGTCATCCATATGTAGGACTTACTGTACTAACTCTGTGAAATATTTTAAAAGTTGTTATTCTTTCTGATGCAGAATAAGTAAAACCTGTTTGAAAACCATTGTAGTTGATTTCTTGTGCTTTTGAGAGATGGATCATGTTTCCAATGGCTCTGAAAGTGAGTATTAGTCCCTCAGTCGTGTCTGACTCTTTGTGACCCCATGGACTGTAGCCCACCAGGCTCCTCTGTCCATGGAATTCTCCAGTCAAGAATACTGGAGTAGGTGGCCATTCCCTTCTCCAGGGGATCTTCCCGACCTAGGGATCGAACTCTTGTCTCCTGCATTGCAGGCAAATTGTTTTCCCATCTGAGCCACCAGGGAAGCCTGCTAAGGGCTCTAGGATGCTTGATTTCCCAGGGAATCTCTCAGGAGCCCCTAGTTCTCACCGCCCCACCCCGACCCTTCTTGCTGGTCCACAGACAGCACACAGAACCTGTGATGATCAGTAGTGAGGCACAGCCCTCTCACGGGTGTTGTCCGCCACAGAGGGGACACAAGTCTCAGAGTTGAGCAGCAGTGCCAGAGGACAGGCAGGGGTGCTAATGATTGGGGGTAGGCTCTCAGCTGCTTGTCACACCCCAGCAGCGGCATCTATCTGTGAGGTTGGCCCTGAAAAGTGTCCTGCATATTCCTGCCTCTAGAAAAGTGGTCTGAGTTGCTGCCAGTTCTCTTGGCGGGGAGGTGGGGGTCCCTGTCTGATCCTCTAACCATCAGCCCACCCCTCCAGGTGCCAAATCTGCCACCCCATCCTCACCTCTGGTTTGTAGGCTTTCCGGAATCTTGACGGTCCATCAGGACTGAAGACCTGGCTGGGCACACAGCTCACCACAGCCGGAAGCCCATTCTCACAGGTGACATTCTTGACGGGGTCCAGAGACACCTGGGGGCCCAGCTTGCAGCTGGAGATGTGGGCCTCCGTGCCCGTGCAGTCCATGGAGTATGGCCAGTAGCGCTGCTTCTTGCGGGCGGCAAACATTCTGTGGAAGGTGAGACAGGGCAGGTGACCAAGACATCATGGTACCCACCTCTCCCTTCTTCCACAGCTGGGCACCTGACCCCTGCCCAGGGTCACTGAGGTAGTGGAACCAGATAGACATGGTCCCCGCTCCTGTAGCTCAGTCTTGCTCCAGACAGGGCTCTGCAGGGCATGTCTGCCAGCACTCACTGGTCATGCTGGGCACTGGGGAGCCAGACCTGGAAGGGCAGTCATGGCTTCCTGCTTCCAGGGAGTTCACGTTCTAGGAGACACGGCTCTAACTCAGTGTGTGTGCATGCTAAGCCGCTTCAGTCATGTCTGACTCTTTGTGACCCTATGGACCACGGCCCACCAGGCTTGTCTGTCCGTAGGATTCTCCAGGAAAGAACACTGTAGTGGGTTGCCATGCCCTCCTCCAGGGGATCTTCCCAACCCAGGGACTGAACCCAAGTCTCTTACTTTTCTTGCACTGGCAGGCAGGTTCTCTACCGATAGCGCCACCTGGGAAGCCCCTAACTCAGTGTAGTGACATATGATACTAATGCCTATAGATGCCAAGTGTAAAAAGGGATCTTGGAGAGACAAACACAATGTGATATCCCTCAGCCAACAAAAGAATGAAACAATGCCATTTGCAGCAACATGGATGGACCTCGAGATGATTACACTAAATGAAGTAAGTCAGATAGAAAAAGACAAATTTCATTGGATATCACTTATGTGTGGAATCTAAAACAAATATTACAAAGTATATACAAAACAGAAACAGACTCAACAGACATAGGAAACAAACTTGTGGTTACCAAAGCGGCGAAGGGGGGAAGCCACCCTTCCCTCTCTCCCATCCCGGGTCTGTGTGCTCATTGGTGATTGGCAGAATCCAGTGAGATGCACTGCTGCCAGACTGCCCAGAGGAGGGGCTGCCCACGGCAGGTTGGCCCTAGACGAACAGAAGCGGAGTCCTGTCCCTATTGTTCTAGCAGGCCTGGAAGTTTTTGCTTTGCCTCAGAGTGAATGGGATGTGAACAGAGATCCCTGTCCAGAAGGATTCTACATGCTACAGAGCACCTAAGCCCACGTACCACAACTACTGAGCCTGTGCTCTAGAGCCTGGGAACTGCAACTACGGAGCCCACGTACCCCAGAGCCTGTACTTTACAACAAGAGAAGCCACTGCAATAAGAAACTTTCGCACCACAGCAAAGAGTAGCCCCCGCTCACTGCAACTAGAGAAAGCCTGTGCAAAGCAATGAAGACCCAGTGTAGCCAAAATAAATAAATAAGTAAAAAAGAATTCCAAGAGCCATTGCCCCTCCCCATTCCCTGGAAGGCCCCTGCACTTGGAAACACAACTTCCGGTTTGTTTCCCATGATACTCGCACATGGGACAGCAGAACACACTTGAGATGGCGGGTAGGATATTATAGCTTGTTATAACATTCCCACAGTCAGGTGAGCAAACACACCCAAGGGATGTCAGGTGCACACGGAGTGGTCAGATCTCACTAGATCGGAACATCTTCTAGCTCCCAGTTTTCAGTGACCACCAGCCTCTCCCAGGAACAGATGTACTGAGCTCTCAACACAGAGTGAAGCTCCCTCAGCAGACAGAGCTGCTCTTCCTTCCCCAGAGAGCCCCTCTGTCCTCTGACATCAGATCACAAGAATGCAATCCTCCACAGGCCTCCGCCAGGGCAGCCCACCCCGCCCCCATGAGTCACTCTCACAGGCCACCCCTTCCCCACCCCGGGATGCAGACATGGGGATGCAGATAGGAGGCACTGGGGAGGATATATGGGCTTTCCAGGGGGCTCTAGTGATAAAGAACTTGCCTGCCAAATGCAGGAGACATTAGAGACGTGGGTTCTGTCCCTGGGTTGGGAAGATTCCCTGGAGAAAAGCGTGGCAACCCACTCCAGTATTCTTGCCTGGAGAATCCCATGGACAGAGAAGCCTGGTGGGCTGCAGTCCATCGGGTCACAAAGAGTTGGACACAACTGAAGTGGCTTAGCACACATGGATAACCCACTCTAGGCCTGATGGTGGGCGACTGGAATGACAGGACAGCCACTGGCCAAGCGATAAGCTTGCTTGAGAAAGAGGTATCTAGGCTGATGGCTGGTTAACACTGACCTGAACTGATTCAACTGAAAATGAGAAGTCTTCCTTGTTCTCCTCCAGCCAAGGAGCAAACCAGACTTGGTAGGGATTCTGCCAGCTCTGTGAGACTGTCTACTTCAATTACGCATTCTGGAACTAGGGAAATAACCCCAGAGCGTGGGTTCCAGGACCCACTGAGCCCACTGTGAGATGGACCTGCACCAAAACTCCACTGATCACCTGACATCCATACTCTGACTGTGGGCCACAGGGACAGTTGGGTCCCTGGAATCAGGGTCCACTAAGAGCCCATGTTAATGGTTCCTGAGAGTTCTGATCCTTTCCTTTTCTCCAATGTACAGTACAATGACCTTGGTCCCTCTGGGTAAATGTGTACACTTCTGGCGGTGTGCCACAGTCCTTGAGGGAGACCTGGCCTCCTCTTCATTCAAGGCTTATAGGTCTGGAAATTTTCTCAAGTCTGGACACTGAGGGGCTGGACCTGTTTTTGTGATTCAGATCAGATTTTTAACCTAGCACTTTTCTGCCTTTACAAATTGAATAAGAATCAAATAAGCTTCCTATCTCACTCCTGGGAACACCATGAGACAGCCCGCTAGATCAGTTGGTCAACCCCACAAGTCTCCAGGGGCCAGTCTATTCTAATCGCTGCTTTGACTTTGCTGGCCACTCAGTAGCCGTACCCACCTTGCCTTTGGCCTTGAGTGCTGTCACCTGGCCCCTGCCACCCTGGTCCCTAATTACCCCCATCGCATTTAGGTTTCCTGACCTTCAGTGACTGCAGCCCCTACCCTGAGGTCTGGATTACAGAGAAGAGCCCTCCGGGAGCTCTTAAGAACCAGGCGGGGGGTGCTTCCTTGGAGGCCCAGTGGTTAAGAGTCCTCCTTGCAACGCAGGGGACACGGTTCGATCCCTGGTCAGGGAACCTAAGACCCCACAAGCTGCAGAGCAACTGACCCTTCAAGCACTGGAGAGCGTGTGCCACAACTAGAGAGCTTACGCACCTTAATGAAAGATCACACATGCCACAGCCAAGATCGATGCAGACAAATAAATAAATAAGTATTCAGATAAATAAATAAAAGAACCAGAGAGGGAGTCAGGGCTCCCCTTACAAATGTATTCCTCTCTGACATGGTGAAACATCTGTCTTCTGGACCCTCCCAGGGTCTTAGATAACAAATCCATGGAAACATTCTAGTCTCCCCAAGCATCTGAACCCCTTTCTCTACATGAAACCAAGGGGATCCAGCATTTCTAATTTGGTCTGGTGGGCCTCCTTTTGGTCCCTGTTTCAGCTGACTCACCAAACCCTTAGAGTCCTAACTCCTGAGATGCAACATGAGATGCAGTCTCTGTTCAGTTATCGTGTATCAATAAATCAATGCCAATAATGGTATCTTACTTTAAGAAAAAGAAAATGATTACACAATATTCCTGGTCTGGGATATGGGGCCCTGTGGCTTCAGTTTGATCAATTTCCAGGTACATGTACCATGTCCCAGTCTGTAAGAGAATCACCTGGATTCAGGTCCAAAATGGACCTGAGGTCAGAGATTCCCCCTTTAAAAGCCAGAAGATAGCTCTGGTCCACCGCAGCTGAGGAGGAGGTTTTCAGAAGCCCTCTGAACAAGCCACGTGTTGCCTGGCCTTGGGCACCCCGTCCTGCTGTGAAGCAGGGCTGATGGCAGCCTTCCCACTCCCAGGACTGGGTGAAGACCTATGCCAGGCTGGGGGCTCTGGTGGGGCCAGCAGGTAGGAAGTCTGTCAGGAGAAGGGATCTACTTTTCTTGGCTCCAATTGGAAGGAAAGGCTGAGAAGCTGTCTCTAGGGAAGGAGCCAGCCAGCTGGCAGGAATTCTCTAAACTATTTGGAGAACGGGACCACCCTGCCTGCCCCCACCCCACCCTGTGCAAACAGGAAGATCTGGGCCATGTCTGGGGCAGCTGGGAACGGGAATCACCACCAGGCAGCTCAGCTGCCAGCACTCACCCTCATGGGGGACCAGAGGCTCTGACCGAAGGAGCCAGGCTGAGCCCAGGGAGGAACGAAGCCTGCACTGACCCCAGGGGCTGGGAGGAAGAGTTGGGGCAGGGACCCCTGTTTCCTGGCTGGAAGCCACCTCTCTCCTTGGCTTGAAAGGGAAGAGGTAGTAAGTCTGCACTCTTGAGGAGGGTGGACCCTGTTGCTGGAGACCTGGGTATGGATCCTGAATCTGCCACTTTCTAGTTTTACCACCTCTCTCTGACTTCACTCCTTTAGCTGTAACATAAACCCCTTCCTAGAACTGTGAAGCTTAAGCAGCCAAGAGGGCTTCCTTGGTGGCTCGGATGGTAAAGAATCCGCCTGCAATACAGAAGACCCAGGTTTGATCCCTGAGTCAGGAAGATCCCTAGAGAAAGGAACAGCTGCCCACTCCAGTATTCTTGCCATTGGATCACAAAGAGTCGGACATGACTGAGCAACTAACACTTAAGAGACTAAGAACAGAGCCACCTGGCATGTAGTCAGCACTCAGTAAATCAGATTATTATCCTTATTAGAGGAGATAAGAAGACCCCATGACCAGTCAATACACCAGCCTGTCATGGACTGAACACCCTTCACCAGATACCCCTCTGGACAAATTACTCTAAGTCTCCTTGTGATCTACCCTTTCCCTGCCTAGGGAGATATTAACTTTGGAAACCATAACAGCATCGCAAGATTTATTCAGGATGAATGTAACTAAATCCACTAGACCTGTTTCTCATTTTCCTAACAGTTGCAGATTTCTCATAATAATCACTTCGAGGGGGCAGAGGACAGAGGTGGCCCTGGCCACCGCATTCTATATCTGCATCTCCACTGCTGCGCCACAGATAGGTTCATCAGCACCGTCTTTCTAGATTGCATATATACGGGTGAATATTCGATACAAGGTCAATGCAGGCTTATCCGGTGACTCAGTGGTAAAGAATCTGCTGCAATGTAGGAGACACAGGAGACAGGTTTGATCCCTGGGTCAGGAAGATCCCCTGGAGGAGGGCATGGCAACCCACTCCAGTGTTCTTGCCTGGAGAATCCCATGGACAGGAGCCTGGCGGGCTACAGCCTATAGGGTCCCAGAGTCTACCGAGCACACATACACACACATCAAGCCACTGCAGAGCTGACTTAGAACAAGGTGGGGCCAGAGAGCCGCCACTCAGAGTCCCTGCCCAGACTCCTTACTTGTACACTTTGGTGTTGTAGGTCTTCTCCCCAGGGAAGCCGAACATGCCACAGACAACGCGGGAGTTCTTAGCCGTCCAGTGCTTGTCACAGATCTGCTTCCACGTCTTGCCCTCCTTTACCTCCACGTAGCCCTCTGTCACCGGGGTGCGCTTGCGGAAGGCGGAAAGGATGGCTCGGATCCGGATGTCCTCCACTTGGATGTTCATGTTCTGGGAGAGGAGGGGGTGGAAGGAGATGGGTGACCTTCTTGGTCTGGCCCTGGGGAGGTGATGGCAGACTGGGCTTATCCTGAGAGTCTGCCTGCCTCTCTCCTCGGGCTCTTGGGGGGCTGTGGGTGCTCCCCAAGAGCACACAGCACATGCAGTGGGGCTGCAGGAACCAGAGAGAAGGAGCAGTGTGACCCAGGCA
This sequence comes from Antilocapra americana, assembly GCA_007570785.1. NCBI lineage: Eukaryota > Metazoa > Chordata > Mammalia > Artiodactyla > Antilocapridae > Antilocapra > Antilocapra americana. The sequence continues at coordinate 28,843,371 of ML661897.1, read as the reverse complement.
ATCAGAGACTTAGGGGACCCCAGCGCTCCTCCTCTCTATGAAAAACATGAGGGCAGCAGCCTCCTCATGCAGGGGTCACAAAGAGCAGAGGAGAGAAGCACATTCTTTGAAGGCTGTATTCTAAAGGCAAAATCATTCGGATGCTTGTATTTTACTCCAAAGCATCTGCATGCAGGCCTGGGAGTGAGTGTGTGTGCCTTCCCAGCAATTTGCCCGTAAAACTGAAATTTTGGGCAGATGAGCCCCAGATACCCTGAGCTGGCGAGGCCACATTGCACACTGCCTCATGTACTCCCCTCAAGTCAGCAGTCTTCAGGGTGAATAGACAGAAGAGAAAGGAGAGGGTTTGGAGAGAAGGGGGAGGGAAGGAGGTATGTGCCTAGACACAGGTCAGCCAAGTAGAAGGGGCTGGGGCCCAGGAGGTAGGGATGCACACAGTCATGCAACTATGCCAAGGAAAGGAAAGGAAAGATTCTGATGTTTTGAGGCCCTTGTCTTGAAAGCCCCTGTTCACCCCTCACCTTGCCCCATTTCTGTGGCAGTGAGCGAAAAGGCAGGAGCCTGCTAGGTGGATGTGGAGAAGGCTGGGGGTTGAGGGTGGGCTCCTCTCCCAGCCCCTGACACTGGGCTGCTCTGTCCCTGACCCAGCCCACACAAGAGCCCCCAGGGATTTGGTCAGACAGGGGGCCTTAAGAGGCCAAGCTAGATGGAGGAACAGGGGCCTACCTGGAATTTTCCAGAATTATATCTTTTATGTTTTTCCAAGGTTCTCACAAATCTGTCCCAAAGACTAAAAAGACACTCCAGAATCTCTCACTTCCAGCCCGTCTTTTTTTTGCCCCTGCCCAATGGGGCTACCACCAGCTCTGCAAGGCTCCCCAACTGAGTCCCTGCTTCCCTGCTCTCCCCCATCCATCTGACACAAGGCCAAAGGACTCCTTCTAAACCACAACTAACCTTGTCCCTTGGCTGACTGCACCTATACCTCAGCCCCAAATCTACAGCCAGCTAGGATGATGCTGGGAAAGATTGAAGGTGGAGAAGAAGGGGACAACAGAGGATGAGATGGTTGGATGGCTATCATTGACTCAATGAACATGAGTTTGAACAAGATCCAGGAGAAAGTGAAGGACAGAGAAGCCTGGCATGCTGCAGCCTATGGAGTCACAGAGAGTCAGCCATGACTGAGCGACTGAACAACAACAATAATAGGACAATAACAAATACCACTACTTTCTGGGCATTTTCTCATTTAGTCCTCAAACAATAGAGGTCTTTATAGTTAGTTTCATCTCCATTTTCCAGATAAGAATACTGGGTGACTCCAGTGATCTCCCAGGACCACAGAGAGGCAGAGAGCACCTGAGGTTTGGTGTGTGATGCTCTCTGAACCACACCAGGTGGGACTGGGCAGGGGCGCTGGCACAGAGGAACCCAACGACTTAGGTGCCCACACTCCTGTCCAGCCAGGATGCAAATGAACTGGGAGTTTGAACAGAACCATTATTTGGGTGCCCAGGGATTCAGGTCTCCTTACCACTGGCTTCAGGGTGCAAAGCCAGGCCCCATTTCCCTAGTGCTGCGAGGCAGTGGAAAGTATGTTGGCCGAGGTGGTGGGGTGGGGGGTGGCATCTAGCCCTGGTCCCTTTCCACGCAGAGCGGAAGGAAAGCCGCCAGTGGCAGGATTATGTTTGCCAGCCTGGATCCTTGGATCCGTTACAGCTCCCAGTCAGGCCACAGGGCTCACGCCTCCAAGACACATGGACAGGCGTGAGCAAGAAATGGCTGGAGGTCTAGACCGGCTCAGGGCCCAGCCCCCTCCTCTGATTTACCACTTTGGGAGGACAGGCTGGAATTCCAGCATGTAAGGAATGTGTGATGCCCAGAAGGAAAGTTACCCACTGTGGCATTGGCCCTGAGAGCTGCATGGGGCAGGCAGGCTGAGCAGACTTGATTAAATTCACAGATCCTCCCCCTCCCCGTGCCCCCTTCCCCTCATCTCGGCCAATGGAGCAACAGCTCAGCTGAGATACAGAGTGAATCCAGAGGGAGGAAGGCCAGGGTAGGGGAGCTCAACAGACCCTTGTCTTAAGACAGGGCAGTGTCCCCTCAGCAGAATAACGACTGGTGGGCAAGCCAGGTAGGGTCCCAGATGCAGGAAATGAGGCTCAGAGGAGAGAAAGTGCTAGAACTGACGTCACTGTTCTTGTGTTCCCACTGACTCACTGCATGTGTGTGTGTGGGCACTAGTGTGTATGTCTGGTGTCACGAATATGCCTCCCTGGGTGTGTGTCTCTGCACGTGCTCGTGCATCTGCATGCTTGTGTCTCTAGGGGAGCTCGCCTTTCCTGTGTGTCCATGTGCAGGAGATGCGCACATGTCTGTGTGTTGTGTGGCGTGTGTGTATGTGCACGTGGTAGAGGAAGATGCAGAGGGTTTCCTTGCAAAGCCCTGGGAGAGCAGTCAAGCAAGTTCCTTCTCCTCTTCTCTCTCCACAGAACTAATTCCTTCCTACCATCTTGGGCTCAAATCCACCTCAGTCATTCATTCATTCATCCCATAAAATACAGTCTCTCCCTCCAAGGACCCTGCCAGCCTCCTCCCTACTGCCCAACACTGGGGCTCTGGTTCTTCTCTGAATCATAATGATTATGTGGGCCCGGGCCCTCATTCATCAAATGCCAGCAATTCATTACGTGTCAGGCTCTGCACACAGAACTTGATATCCATCCCCTTCCTCAGTTCCCGTAACAACCCGTGAGAGGGCTATTGGTATACCCTGGCTACAGGTGAAAAGCGAGAAAACTTGGTGAGGTTTGGCATCTTCTCCAAATTCACACAGCCAGTAAGTAGATAAACAAGGGTGAAAACCGAGTTCTGACTCCAAGTCCGTGCCCCAGGCTCACCACAATAGGCCTCTGAGTCTTCACCTTTCTGCCTTCATCCCATCCCTTGCTAGCTACTGAGATGACACACCTGGGCCTGGGACTCAGGCTTCTGAGGCATCCTTTGGGGGTCCGCCCAATAAAAGCCCACATTTGAAGTCCACCCTGTGCCCGGCCCAGAGAAGCTATGAGTCAGGCCAGAGTGTACGTGAGATGAGAGGGCTTCCTCCCAGCTGCCCTTGGACTCAAGCCAGGGAGCAGCAGGGAAACCCCCAGCGGCATGCAGTCAGGGCTGGCTGCTGGCTAACGAGCTCACAGGGGCTGTTCAGAGAGTTCTGTGTAGGAAAACACACGTACACACAGAATGGCCCTCCTGACCTCACTGCCTTGGAATCCTTTCCATAACCGCAAGCATTAGAATTTTTCCCCCCCAGAAGTTCAACTTCAACAGAGCAGTGAAGATTTGAAACACTAAAACCTATACACATTTTTCTTTTCTAACAGAAGTCTCTTTAGACTTGCATGTTTCACATTTAGCCTAAGAGCCCAGGAGCCGTCAACATATCTGGCCTCTTTTAAAACTCTAAAGTCTGAAGGTTGGCCCTCCAGCCAGAGACCGGAGTTCACCAAACTCTCCTAAAGGCTTCCCTCCAAGGAATTCACAGAACCTTCTGGTCTTGTTCTACTCAAAATTCAGCACATCTCCAGGGAGGGTCTGAGCCCTGGGAGTGACTATCACTGGCTTCCAAAGGGGAAAATCAGGGTGCCCTGAGGCCATAACCTGCCCTGCTGTACCTAGTGGGTTGGTGGAAAGAAGGGCTGGTGAATGATCACCAGGGCTAGTCTCCCAGTCTTGTGCTTGAATGACATTTCACATTGCAGCATCTGTGAATGACTTGCAAATTCCACAATGTGACAGTCTGGGGCTATTGCCACGGAGGAAAAATCACCAGTTTTGAAAGTCTAGTTGGGGATTGCATCAGGGAAAGATTCAGGGGGAGGCAAGGCAAGCAACCCTCTAAGGAAGGACACACTTCACCGCTGGAAGTCGGCACTCGGCTCATCGCCTCCTGTGGAGGGCATGCTTCCAAGAGCCAGATCTTAGTCCAATTCTTCCCCTCCCTCCCTCTAGAAGTTGTCATTTAATTACACAATTAATTACTTAATGTATCAGATCAAGCCTTCCCACCTGAGAAGTCGTCTGTGGAGTGGTGTGAGGTGGGAAGATGGAGAGGTAGTGGTCCACCATCATCCCAACCAGAACAGATGCCTGGTTCGTTCTGCATGACTGCTGCTCACTTAGTAAGCCCCTTCCCTCTACAGCTAACAGTTCCTGCATCTTGCTCCCAAAGCCCTTTATTTATTCAGCTATTTTCTAAATTATTTATTTATTTAATTTTTGGCTGTGCTGGCTTTCTTTGCTGCATGGGCATTTCTCTAGTAGCCGTGAGTGAGGCTACTCTGTAGTTAGGGTGTTCGGGCTTCTCTTGTTGAGGAGCATGGGCTCTAGAGAGTGGGGCTTCAGTAGCTGCAGCAGGTGGGCTCAGCAGCGGTGATTCCCGGGCTCTAGAGCACAGGCTCAACAGTTGTGGTGCGTGCGCTTAGCTGCTCTGTGGCATGTGGGATTTTCCCAGACCAGGGATCAAACCTGTGTCTCCTGCACTGGCAGGCAGATTCTTTACCACTGAGCCACCAGGGAAGCCCTATCCGGCTATTGTTAAAAACTGGGCTTCCAGATAGAGATCCATTTTCCCAGGTGCCACCTTGGCAACTTTGCCAGCACCTCACACCAAACACACCCAGGATGCCCTTGGTCTTCCTTCTTCTCACTGAGTGGGGCAACGCCCTCCCAGTTTGCAGCCCGAAAGCCTCTTGCTCCTTCTCTCTTCCTTGCTCTTGTGGCTCATTCTGCCCCAGCCATGCTTTCCCTATCCTTCCATCTCCTTCCCATCTCTATTGTCCAGGCAGGTGTGCAGTGAGAATTGTGGAAGTAAGAGAAGAACATCACAATTCTGTTTCTTCGGGGCAGATGAATGACTGACCCAGTCCTCCTCAAACGTGGCTGGCATATCCGTCCAGCTGACCACTGTGCACTAGTGTATTTGGCTCAAAATCTTCCCGTGGCTCCCCTAGGTCTTATACTCCAGGTCAAGAGCCTTCCTGATCAGACCCACCTCATCCCCTCTCTGTCCTTTCTGCAGCCTTGAGCATCCCTTGTTGCCAGGCTGGCATCACTTTTAATGCCAGCATCAAGCTGCTTCCTGCAATCCTTTTTTGCTTTCTCTCTACCAATGAGCATCCTCCTGACCCTTGGAAACAATCTCACTCATTCAATCATTTGAAGAATACCAGTTGAAGGATACCAGTCCCAGGAGCTGTGTTAGGTTGACATTTGTCAACCAGACCAGCGAGTCTCTTGTCACTCATGGCAGAGGGGGAAAGACAGTATCCTCTCTTCCATGAAGCCCCTTCTCCCTCAAATATCTCATCCACACAGATTTGACTTTATTCTCTAGCAATCGCTTTCTGAGTCCCTCAGTTCATCCTTGGCTTATACTGACTATCTTATAGTATTGATCTTTCCATGAGTTTTGTCACTCATCAGACTGTGAGTCACTCAAGGACAGACCTGTTTTTATTCATTTCTGTATTCCCCACAGCAACTAGCACCAGACACAACACATAGGGGGTCCTCACATATTTTTGTAATAAACTACTACTAATAATCATTTTAAAAAATCCAATTACAGGAATTCAGCTTAACTAGAAATGCTGAGTTCTTAAGCCAGAAATGTAATAAAGACTCTCTTTATTCTTTGCTTAATGCAAAACAAACATCGGGGTTTGCCTCTCTTCACAGCATAAGCACATCTTGTGTGACTTACCAATGGACAAGGAGATAGCTGCACTTTATCCATGCAATCTCTTGCCATCTGAGCTATTTAACACCCTCCCCTCTTCCCTCCTAGAAATCTGAGGCTAATAAATAGTTATTGAATGGAATTAAAAGCTGATCTGACCATCAGCTCACATTCAGTCAGTTTATCCAAATGGGTAACATCTGTAAACAGCATGAGACATGTTGTACTAGAAGAGGCTGGCTACACTGTAATTATCCCCTTTTGATGATCAAATCTGAAATTCACAGCCTAAGAAGTTCCTGGGAACATTCTCGAGCCAGTGATTCCAACTGGGCCAGATGGATGAAAGGGAAGAGGGAAGGGAGTGCGGTGATTTCTGTTGCTCAGCTTTGGGTGATGGAGATCTGCCTGGGTGGAGGGGGTCGGGTTGGGAGTGGCACCAGAGCTGATGTCATGCCAAACCACCAGAGGAGAAAGCTGACAGTCTGTGCCCTTCTCCTATAAAGCAACAGCTTTGCAGCGCTGCTGGAGAATCAAATGCTCTGTTTCCTTTTCTAACCTGAAAGCAGTGGAGCAGGTAACAGAGGTTGCTTCCTTGGAGACCAGGCAAGGACTGCTGACCGCAGGAAGCTGGCATGACACGTGTGCCTGCAATTGGTCCATCTAAGCCAGCGGGAGTGCTGAGGCCACAGACCAAGCAAGTCTGTGGACCTGGCCAAACCGCCCAGCATGTTCCCAGGTGGAGAACCTGATGCCTCTCTTCCTAGCAACCATCACCATGGTGGCAAAGTAATGACTTCACTGTGTGTATGTGTTAGTTGCTCGGCCATGTCTGACTGTTTGCAACCCCATGGACTGTAGTCCACCAGGCTCCTCGGCCCATGGGATTCTCCAGGCAAGAGAAGGTAGGAGGGGAGGCCTACCGGAGCAGGTAGCCATTCCCTTCTCAGGGGGATCTTCCTAACCCAGGGATCGAACCCTGGTCTTCTTCATTGCAGGTGGATTCTTTACCATCTGAGCCACCAGGGAAGCCCCTTTCTCCACTACCGGACAGCAAACTTCAGGACGATGAGACTGTCCTTGAATATCATCAGTGATTCTCAGTACTCAGCATAGAATCTGGTGCTCAATTAAAAAGTACTGAATGAATGAATGAACAGACAGCCTCCAGCTGCCTTAGCAACAGCCGTATGGAGATGGGGCGGGGGCATTCATTGTCACTGACCCCTCTGGCGTGGCTAACTCTAATGGACCATCAGTCCCTTTGTCACCACCTTTTACCCTAGTCATATCAGAAGCCCCACCCTACAGAAAAGTCCTTCCCTACCAGGGCAGACAGAGGCTTTCTCCAGCCCAGCTCAAGCCCCTACTTCTTCCATAGAGAATACCTCCCACAAATTTCTCCCCATGAACCTCTCCCTTTTGAAACTGCCATACAATTTACCATCCCATCCACACTGTTCAAAGTTGGAGTACAGGACTTCCCTGGTGGTCCAGTGGTTAAGAATCCAGGGACACCAGTTCAATTCCTGGTCCAGGAAGATCCCACATGCCATGGGGCCACTAAGCCCCTGTGCAACCAGTGCTGAACCTGAGCTCTAGGGCCTCAATTACTGAAGCCCAAGCCCCTAGAGCCCGTGCTCTACAACATGAGAAACCACCGCAGTGAGAAGCCCGTGCACCGCAACGAGAGAACAGGCCCCTCCTTGCCGCAACTAGAAAAAGCCTGCTCAGAGCAACAAAGACTCAGAGCAGCCACAAATTAATTTTTCAAAATTTTACAGTTGGAGTACATATTACCATTCATTTATTTCATCTAAAACAAATTATAAGGCTACTTAGTCACTGATTTCATCTAACAAGTAAGTAAAACATTACCTATTTCTTTCAACTTGCAAGCAATTATAATGGTGTTTATGATTTTCAAAGGGTTGTGGGTACAGTGCACTGGCCAGGAGTCAGGGTTCCCAAATCTGCCAGGATGTGCCCAGTTTCGAATACTCTGTTCTGTTAGCTGCATAAAAGCCCTTTTGCTTCTTGGATGTGGTGAAAAATAGGTCACCCTCGAACTCCTCTTGTGCCCCTTGTGGTGGCTGGCGCACCCAGACCATGTCGAGGCTCTTGATAAAGAGAATCATGGAATGTTAGCACCAGACAGGGTATATATATAATACCTCTTCTTGCCCAAGCTCCCTGTAGGCGGGGAGAGAAAACCCAGGAGAGTGACATGTGATGGTCCAGCTTGACAGTTGGGCAGAGGCTGTGGGCTCCCACTGTGGTCCTCTACCGATTACTGAAGGGTCCAACACAAACTGCCCACTTGCTACCATTCCTTCTGCCTCAGAGGGAAGCCGGCTGGCTACGCAGCAGCCATCTGAGGAAGTAGGGCTATACTTTGCTTGGAGGGACCACCACCTTCCAAACTGCACGGAGATGAAAACAGACCTCCCCTTTCTTTCTTAAACCACCCAATGCAATCTGCTGTGCCTTCCCTCTGATGGGAAGTAGGGGGTTAAATTCCTGGCTGGGAAGTGTTTGGACTTCCACTAGCTTCTCTAGTGGCTCTGATGGTAAAGAATCTGCCTGCAATGCAGGAAACCTGAGTTCGATCTCTGGGTTGAGGAGATCCCCTAGAGTCGGAAATAGCAACCCACTCCAGTATTCCTACCTGGAAAATCCCATGGACAGAGAAGCTTGGCAGGCTACAGGCCATGGGGTCTCACAGAGTCAAACATGACTGAAGTGACTTAGCACACAGAGTTAATTATACTTTTCCCAGCTTCAGGCTTCCACCCTCAAGAACCCCCAGATGCTGGGGAGATAAGGCTGCTCCTGGGGGGAAATACTTGAAGCATTTGGCAGTTAACTGTGACTAATAAAAACCTGGACTCCTGGAATTTAAAAAATGCACAACAGCCTCCATCCCTGTGGTTAAAAGCAGAAGAAAGAGCTTTTTCAGGTCTCCGGGTCCCTCTAGAGGGAGGTGAGAGTGTGGAGGGGAGGGGTACCGGATGCTCCCACCACTGGAAGTGAATATTCTCCTCCAAGCTCCATCTTCATCCTCCTTCTGGCCCCTCCAGACCTCCTGGGCTGCCTGCTGTCACAAAGGAGAGACTGGGGCTCTGAGGCCACTCAGAGGATGTGTGTGTTAGTCACTAAGTTGTGTCCGACTCTTTGCAACCCCATGTTCTGTAGTCCACCAGGCTTCTCCGTCCATGGAATTTTCCAGGCAAGAATACTGGAGTAAGAAGCCATTCCCTTCTCCAGGGGATCTTCCTGACCCAGGGATCGAACCCAGATCTCTAGCATTGGAGGCAGATTCTTTACCATCTAAGCCACCAGGAAATCCCATAGGCCACCCTTAAATCTCACAGCTAGAGGATTTCTAATCAGTTCTGGGAATCTAACTGCTTTGGCAAAAGAGCCTTTCAAAAATGGTAGAGGGCTTCTCTGGTGGTCCAGGGGTTGGGAATTCACCTGCCAATGCAGGAGACACAGGTTTGATCCCTGGTTTGGGAAGATCCCACATGTCGCAAGGCAACCAAACTCATATGTCACAACTACTGAAGCCCGTGCCCCCTAGAGCCTGTGCTCTGCAACAGAGAAGCCACCACAATGGGGAGCCCCCCATACCACAACTAGAGGAAGCCCACGTGCAGCAACAAAGACCCAGAGCAGCCAAAAATAAAAATAAGTTTTAAAAAATGAGTAGAGAAGAAAGTGAGGTGGGGAGGCTGAAGAAAAGGAAAAGACCCGTTATGTTCCCTGACCTAACAGCACCCGGCCCCAGCCACGAGCCTCTCTATGAGCACATGACTTAGCAATGTGCAGACGGGCCAGGGCAGGGACGGCTGCTCACAAGTGCATCTGGATTTGTAATGTCCCCTTATCTAATGCTTTTTCCAACTTGTCCACAGCCACTGACAGGAAACAAAGCCTCTCAATTTAAGAGCCTCTGAACTCCTGGGAGGTTTGCTTGGAGTTCTGTTTTATAGGTTTAGAAAAGATCTATGCACTTGAAACCAACAGTATCGAACCTTTATTATTTGCTCCTGCTTTCCTCTTTTGAATAAGGTTTTGAGAATTGGCCCAAGACTCATTTTTTTCCCCATGTGTAAAATGCTGTTTTACAGTGAGGTGTCCAAGGACCCAAGAATGGTCAGTCCCTCTGGGACATATAGTTGCAAGTCTCAGGCTCCAAAGGGGCCAGAACTCAGGGTTCCTGCCTCCCACTCTGGAGTCTAAAACTTAGATCACAGAAAAGTGGAGAATGGAGATCCTGCTCAGTTAATTTTCTGGAAGAAATGAACCCAGGCTGGTAAATCAGCAGTAAGGCAAATCTCTTTAACGTTTTATGGTCTGCATGCACTTTTCCAGAAATTATCTGATTTCCCCCCCTATAGATTGTTTAAATTCCCTTGTAAATGATGAATGCATGAGGTGCCATTCTGAAGGAGAAACCACTGCCACTTCGGATTACAGACTGTCATAGCTGGAAGGGATCGAAATTAACCAACTCATCTTAAAGAAGGGAGTGGACATGCTCTGTGCTCTGGATAAACTCTCCCTGGGTGGGGTCATCCCTCTGAAGAAGAAGCACTTTTCCCTCCTCTAGAAGGGAATTTATGAAGTGTTGGGGGCCCCTGAGGATGACCCAGGCAGATGTAGGAGTCCACGGAAGCACAGTTAGCTCATGGAGTGAAATTCCATCCTCTAGGCCCCAGGGCTTAGTGACTCACACCTCTGGCATCCCAGAGTGGGATGAACTTGGTCTAGACGGATGCCGTTTTCTTCCACTCACTGTTTGGGGAAAATTCAATGTGCTCTGGAGAAGGCACAAGCCTGTGAGTGTCATCTCTAATGGTGTGTGATCTGTCTTCAACCTCCAGGCGTCTGCAAGGGTGGATATGCTAGAACCTGGTCACGCCCATTCAAAATAAGGGTGACAAGAGATGGGAGTGTCTCTGTGATCTTCGATAGACAGATCATTTGTGCCTGGGGTCATAAGACCTAGGGAAGTCACTAACTTGACTCTTCACTCTTGGCCACTTTTGAAGTTATGAGCTCACCTGGGGGACATCGAGGGGAGGTGGGGCTTTACTTTTCACTGTGATTCGGAACAGTGAGGGTAGAAAGTGTCTGCTTTCAAGGCCAAAGTCACGATGTGCAAGAGAAGAGGTCGAGAGAGAACCTGAGAACACACACTAGCAGACATCCTTTCTCTGCATGTGTCTGTGTGTGTGTGTGTATAACAGGTATGACCCCAATTCTCACAATGGTCATGCGTGTGTGTGTGTATGTGTGTGCTCAGTCGAGTCCAACTCATTGCAATCCTATGGACTGTAGCCCCCAGGCCCCTCTGGATTTCCCAGGCAAGAATACTGGAGTAGGTTGCCGTTTCTTCCTCTAGGGGATCTTTCTGACCCAGGGACCGGACCCGCATCTCCTGGCTCTCCTGCACTGCATGCAGATTCTTTACCACTGAGCCATGGGGGGAGTTTGACACACAATGGCGGTCACTGCCAGTAGTCAGCTAGTGTACACCCCCTGTGTGGGCTGGCTGGGTGCACTTTTACAGATGCAGATAAACAAGGGGTCTTAGAACTTGGTAATCAACTCATCTTATGTCATTTCCATGTAGGGATTTGGCTGCCATATTCCTTGCAGGAGCTCATCCAGTTCCTGCTTAAACTACACTGGAGACAAGGAGCTCACCTCTCACAGGGCAGCCTGTCTCCTGTGTTACAGAGTCCTCAGATGGTGTTGAAACGTGTAGCCCCATCACTCAGCCATAAAGAGTTTTCACATTCAGCTGAAATCTACACCCCAATCCCTCCCTATTCATCTTAGTTCTGGGAGTTAGAACAAATTACAAACACTCTTCTCCACGGTAGCACTTCAATATTTGAAAAGAACCGACATCTCTCCCATCTTATCTCCTTTCTTGACACAATGTCTTCATTTCCTCATGTGATGTGGTTTCCAGACCTGTCTCCACATGGCTGGTCCTTACTCTGGATGACCTAGTTAAGAGATGGCCCTAGAACTTCATGCACCTCTTGGTCCAAAAAGTTTAGGAAAAATGTGCCCCTCCAACCATGTGTATCAGTTTATAGGCAGTTTTCTAGCAGCAATACCATACCGTTGGCTTATACTGAGCTTTTAGACAGCAAATCACTTTCAGGGATCTTTTAAATACAATCAATACTTTCAGTTTCTTTTCCTGGCTTTTTCTCTGTAGCTGTTTTTTCTTTTTTTCCCTCATGAACCTTGATCAGAACCTTATATTCACTTGGAACACATTCCAAGACCTCCCTGATGGTTCAGTGTCTAAGACTCCATGCTCTCTATCCACCCTGCTTATTTAACTTATGTGCAGAGTACATCATGTAAAATATCTGACTGGATGACTCACAAGCTGGAACCAAGGTTGCCGGGAGAAATATGAACAATCTCAGATATGCAGATGATACCACTCTAATAGCAAAAAGCAAATAGGAACTAAAGAGTCTCTTGATGAGGGTGATAGAGAAGAGTGAAAGCTGACTTAAAACTCAACAATCAATAAGCTAAGATTGTGGCATCTGGTCCCATCACTTCATGGCAAATAGAAGGGGAAAAAGTGGAAACAGTGACAGATTTTATTTTCTTGGGCTGCAAAATAACTACAGATGGTGATTGTGGCCATGAAATTAAAAGACACTTGCTCCTTGGAAGAAAAGCTATGACAAACCTACACAGTGTATTAAAAAGCAGAGACATCACTTTGCTGACAAAGTTTCATCTAGTCAAAGCTATGACTTTTCCAGTAGTCATGTATGGATGTGAGAGTTGGACCATAAAGAAGGCTGAGTGTCAAAGAACTGATGCTTTCAAACTGTGGCATTGGAGAATACTCTTGAGAGTCCCTTGGACAGCAAGGAAATCAAGACAGTCACTCCTAAAGGAAATCAGTCTTGAACATTCATTAGAAGAACTGATGCTGAAGCTGAAGCGCCAATACTTTGGCCACATGATGTGAAGAGCTGACTCACTGGAAAAGACCTTGATGCTGGGAAAGATTGAAAACAAAAGAAGAGGGCAGTAGAGTATGAGATGGCTAGACAGCATCACCGACTCAATAGACATGAACTTAGTTAGGCAAGCTCTGGGAGATAGTGAAGGTTGGGGAGGGCTGACATGCTATAGTCCACAGCATCACAAAGAGTCAGAAATGACTTAGCAACTGAACAACAACAACAAAACTTCCCTGGTCCACATACACCTAACACAGGACATTTCTCTAGCCAACAGGAGTGATTCCATGACTTCAGCTACTGACACAGCTATTATATGAGGTATTTCGGAAAAACTTGTCACATCCCACAAATATCCCTTGTAGGTAGTCTGGGTGGCTCCCTACCCATCAGGCCAACCCTGCCCATAGGCATAAACTTTAGCCACGAAGTCCTGGATAGAAGAATCTTCTGGCAGCTCTCCGAGGTTCTGGTCAGACACCCTGAGATCCAGGCCCATTCATGACCTACTTTAAGCAGATACCAAAAGGAAGAGGTTACAGGGGATTGCTCATCAACTGAAAATTTTCACAGCATCCCCAGCTAGACAGGAAAGCTCCTAGTCTGGTCCCTAGTAACCAATCTGATCCGTATGACAGCAAAAGGGAGGCCTTCTAGGAAAATGCAAAGTTTAGACGCTGTGGAAGTCATCTAGCCCTTGAAACCAGACTCCTCCCAGCTAACCCTCTCTGGGTTACTGTAAACTCACTTAGGATATATATAACTTGCCCTGGAATAATCTTCCAGCTTTCCCCAAGGCATGGATCTTGTCTTCCAGGGTTATAAGGGCTTGAGAGCAAGGGTCACGTTTATTTATCCCAGTGGTGTCCCAGACTGTGATGTGTGCAGAGCAGACCCGCAACAAATAAATGTCCAGAATAGATATAGGTGCTAAGCTTTCCTATCACGGACTCTCAGCCCCTCCACAGCAGGAAAGTTCTCTCTAATAAATCCCCGCCCCCCTCATTTCTCTGCCTTTTCCAGGCAACAAAGGTTTTAATTTCTCTGTGACCCATCTTACTTCCCCTTCATTTAAAAAAATATTTCTTTATTTATTTGGCAGAGCCGGTCTTTGATCCTTGTTGCAGCATGCAGGAGCCTTAGTTGTGGCATGTGAACACTTAGTTGTGGCACATGGGATGTAGTTCCCTGACCAAGGGTTGAACCCGGGCCTTCTGCGTTGGGAGCATGGAGTCTTAGCCACTGGACCACCAGGGAAATCCCTTATTTCCCCTTTAAATGCTAAGCATTAGAATTGGACCCTAGAGGTAATTTCATAAACACTTCTCTGTTGAAGCGCCCTTCACAGAGTTCTTTTTCAGAACTTTTTTTTTCCCCTAGTGGCAGATGGTTTTTCTCATTTTTCCAGTCCAAAACCCACTGGCATTTTGGCCTATCCACTTTTGATTCATGCTAGCAGTGACTTTCTCATGCATGGAAGCCTAGATCTTCGCGTGACAATCCAAGTGGATTATCCTAAGGTTGTAGGATGTACAAAAGCCCATTAAAGATGTCACACATTTGACCTTGAATCAAGGCCAGCAGTTTGCTGAAGTGATTGTTTCAAGCAGAAGCCTGAAAAAGTCTCTATATATGATCTGTTGCCCACTTCAGAACTTTCGTAATGGAATGGTCAACTCGTTAGAAAGAAACATTTCAGTCATTGATGATAGATACGGGCTAATATGTATTTGTAGTTGATTAATATTGGGATTCCAAAATTCAGAGATCCCTGATTTAACTTGCTCATTAGAATTATAATACTGCTAAATCCAATTGATACCAAAAAAAATTGCTGTGGATCCAAAAATTTTAAAAAGGTCATACATAAATTCATAGTCCTATTAGGCAAAGCAATACTATGAAGGAATGATTTGCTTCTGTGCATTTCTCATTGCTATTTAGTTTGATATTTTATCCTAGGATCTTCTTCAACTGCCTTTCCAGGTGGCTCAGTGGTAAAGAATCTGCCTGCCAAGCAGGAGATGGTTTCAATCCCCTGGAGAAGGAAATGGCAAGTCACTCCAGTATCCATGCCTGGGAAATCCCATGGACAGAGGAGCATGGTGGTTTACAGTCCACGGGGTCACAAAAGAGTCAGACACAATTCAATGACTAAACAACAATGGCGAATTCTTCACTTAAGTGGATACTGTTGCTTTTCATTCCTGAGAAGAAAATTCTAGGTACTTATCATTATTTTTATTGGATACAATGGTAAACTAGTTGGAACCCCTGCCTTTGGGAGCTTCCAATCTCATTGGAAAGATGAGATGCATTATATGAGGGGGTGGCTAATTACTTCATATGAAGTTATATAAAGAGTGGTGATAAAAAGTATGAAACTGGATTGGATAAGCCCACCTTCCAAATTATAACCTTCATGATAAAGCAAGATTATCATCAGGAACCAAAACACTAGATACACAACATCAACTCTGTAACCATCTCTTCTGGTTATCCCAAATAAAACAACAGCATTTGAAGACTGTCAACCAGAAGTGGTCTCAATGCTGCTGGCTGAGAGAAGGCTGGAAATCCTTTTCCACACTGTCATGCAGGTTTGGACCAGTTCCTGGCATCTCAGTGTGCTCTCAGAGCATATGAGAAAGAGTGGAGCAGAGTGAGTCATGGGAGGAAAATGTAAAGACCACAGTCTGGGGAGAACTTCCTCTGAAGCCCAAATAGGGCAATTTCAAGAATCAACTCTCTTCTGCATTAGTCTGAGGTCAGCTGGAAACTACAGCACAGAAAATGCTCCTTGGAGATCACAACAGAAAACACAGAAATACAAAGGATCATAAGAGACTATTATCAGCAACTATATGCAAATAAACTGGACAACCTGGATGAAATGGACAAATTCCTAGAAAAGTACAACTTTCCAAGTCTAAACCAGGAAGAGATAGATAATCTTAATAGACCCATCACAAGCACGGAAATTGAAACCGTAATCAGAAATCTTCCAAAAAACAAAAGCCCAGGACCAGATGGCTTCACAGCTGAATTCTACCAAAAATTTAGAGAAGAGCTAACACCTATTCTACTCAAACTCTTCCAGAAAATTGCAGAGGAAGGTAAACTTCCAAACTCATTCTATGAGGCCACCATCACCCTAATTCCAAAACCCAACAAAGATTCCACAAAAAATAGAAAACTACAGGCCAATATCACTGATGAACATAGATGCAAAAATCCTTAACAAAATTCTAGCAAATAGAATCCAACAACACATTAAAAAGATCATACATCATGATCAAGTAGGCTTTATCCCAGGGATGCAAGGATTCTTCAATATTCGCAAATCAATCAATGTAATACACCACATTAACAAATTGAAAAATAAAAACCACATGATTATCTCAATAGATGCAGAGAAAGCCTTTGACAAAATTCAACATCCATTTATGATAAAAACCTTCCAAAAAGCAGGAATAGAAGGAACATACCTCAACATAATAAAAGCTATATATGACAGACCCACAGCAAACATTATCCTCAATGGTGAAAAACTGAAAGCATTTCCCCTCAAGTCAGGAACAAGACAAGGGTGCCCACTCTCACCACTACTATTCAACATAGTTTTGGAAGTCTTGGCCACAGCAATCAGAGCAGATAAAGAAATAAAAGGGATCCAGATTGGAAAAGAAGAAGTAAAACTCTCTCTGTTTGCAGATGACATGATCCTCTACATAGAAAACCCTAAAGACTCTACCAGAAAATTACTAGAGCTAATCAGTGAATATAGTAAAGTTTCAGGATACAAAATCAACACACAGAAATCCCTGGCATTTCTATACATTAACAATGAGAAAACAGAAAGAGAAATTAAGGAAACAATTCCATTCACCATTGAAACAAAAAGAATAAAATACTTAGGAGTATTTCTACCTAAAGAAACAAAAGACTTATATATAGAGAACTATAAAACACTGATGAAAGAAATCAAAGAGGACACAAACAGATGGAGAAATATACCGTGTTCTTGGATTGGAAGAATCAATATAGTGAAAATGAGTATACTACCCAGAGCAATCTATAGATTCAATGCAATTCCTATCAAGCTACCAGAGGTCTTTTTCAAAGAATTAGAACAAATAATTTCACAATTTGTATGGAAATACAAAAAACCTCATATAGCCAAAGCAATCTTGAGAAAGAATGGAACTGGAGGAATCAACCTACCTGACTTTAGGCTATACTACAAATCCACAGTCATCAAGACAGTATGGTACTGGCACAAAGACAGAAATATAGATCAATGGAACAAAATAGAAAGCCCAGAGATAAATCCACGCATCTATGCACACCTTATCTTTGACAAAGGAGGCAAGAATATACAATGGAGAAAAGACAATCTCTTTAACAAGTGGTGCTGGGAAAACTGGACAGCCACTTGTAAAAGAATGAAACTAGAACACTTTCTAACACCATACACAAAAATAAACTCAAAATGGATCAAAGAGCTAATCATAAGACCAGAAACTATAAAACTCCTAGAGGAAAACATAGACAAAACACTCTCTGACATAAACCAAAGCAGGATCCTCTATGACCTACCTCCCAGAATATCGGAAATAAGAGCATGAATAAACGCTTCTGCACAACAAAGGAAACTATAAGCAAGATGAAAAGGCAGCCTTCAGAATGGGAGAAAATAATAGCCAATGAAGCAATGGACAAACAATTAATCTCAAAAATATACAAGCAACTCCTGCAGCTCCATTCTAGGAAAATAAACAACCCAATCAAAAAGTGGGCCAAAGAACTTAACAGATATTTCTCCAAAGAAGACATACAAATGGCTAACAAACACATGAAAAGATGCTCAACATCACTCATTATCAGAGAAATGCAAATCAAAACCACAATGAGGTATCACTTTACACCAGTCAGAATGGCTGCAATCCAAAAATCTACAAGCAATAAATGCTGGAGAGGATGTAGAGAAAAGGGAATCCTCTTACACTGTTGGTGGGAATGCAAACTAGTACAGCCACTATGGAAAACAGTGTGGAGATTCCTTAAAAAACTGCAAATAGAACTGCCATATGACCCAGCAATCCCACTGCTGGGCATACATACCGAGGAAACCAGAATTGAAAGAGACACGTGTACCCCATTGTTCATCACCGCATTGTTTACAATAGCCAGGACATGGAAGCAACCTAGATGCCCATCAACTGACGAATGGATAAGAAAGCTGTGATACATATACACAATGGAATATTACTCAGCATTAAAAAAAAAAATTCATTTGAATCAGTTCTATTCAGGTGGACAGAACTGGAGCCTATTATCCAGAGTGAAGTAAGCCAGAAGGAAAAACAACAATACAGTATACTAACGCATATATATGGAATTTAGAAAGTTGGTAACGAGAACCCTGCATGCGAGACAGCAAAAGAAACGCAGATGTATAGAACAGACTTGTGGACTCTGTGGAAGAGGGCAAGGGTGGGATGATATGGGAGAATGGCATTGAAACATGTTAATTATCATATGTGAAATCAATCGCCAGCCCAGGGTTGATGCTCGGGGCTGGTGCACCGAGATGTCCCAGGGGGAGGGAATCGGGAGGGAGGAGGGAGGGGGGTTCTGGAGGGGGAGCATATGTATACCCATGGCGGTTTCATGTCATTGTATGGCAAAACCAACACAATAAAGTAAAGAAAATTAAAAAAAAAAAAAGAAAATGCTCCTTGTCCTGGATTCATGGAAGATCCTGTAGTGCTTTGGAGATGACATCCAGCACGTTCCTTGAGGAAGGAGTCTTGCTGCCTCCTCCTCCTGCCCTAAGCCCCACATAGGGGAGAGCATTAAATGTTTGTTCATTCTATTCTTTGGCTGGAGCACTTGTTAAAAAGATAAATCTGCAATTTAGCCATTAAATATAGAAGAAGGGTCACAAGTCTTTTTTTTTTTAATTTTTTTTTTTTTATTA